>BLJB01000479.1:0-40499 GCA_013423325.1 Usnea hakonensis | reverse complement strand
GGTATGTGGCTGCGCACGTTTCGGTATTATACACTAGCGTTGGCTGAGGTTTAAAAGCAACCGCGGGATGAGGTTTCTTTCTTGCCGCTTTAAAAATTACCTTCAGCTTACTTACCTTACCACAACACACATGTACGAGTACTTACCTTTCATTTATTGCTAGATGAGTATGATACGAGTATGCTTCTCATCGAAACATGCCTTCTCCTCTCCTTGAAGGTTTCACTTCGCCGTGGGGCCATGTGATAGACTGGCTATGGTTTCCCCATTGAGCGGGTTCACGAACTGGTCTATCAAGGCTAGACTTCAAAGTCCTGGCTACGAGGCTACCTATGCTATTGCAGTCTTTCCAATGGAAGATACTTCTCCATCATTCCAGGTATAGGGATAAGTATAGGTACAGTATAAAGTATGATTTGGCCGCTCTGAACATGCGAAAATATCAATCTCAAGGGAATATTAAATGATAAGATTGCTTCTTCTTTCTCTTCTTCTTGCTTCTTGTATTCAGAACAGACTCTTTTCAAATACGCGCTATGTCCATAAAATTTCAATTCTTTGATACACTATCATGCTATTGACATGGGTGAAAGTTCTATGGTAGCATCAAGCTTTTCCCCAACGCTCTTCTTAAAAGGGCAGGTCAGCCGGACGGAAGTGTACCCCATCAGTTCAAAATTCTCAACAATTATATATATACGTTTGTATTTCTATATAACCAAGTGTGCATGTTCATTTGACCAGCAATTCAACCCAGGGTAATTGAAACAACACTTCATCCTGAACAACAGAGACGCGGAATCCACTGCAATGGCCGAAAAGGTTACTCCTCTTAGCCATTCGTGCCAAACGCCTCAGACGAACATTCTACTGATCCTTCTCACAGGATCAAAACCAAAACCTTTCCTGCTTCCTTTACGGTCCAAAAGAAGCCAAATATGAAGACAGGCCAATCCCCGAAATTGATGATCCCCACGACGTCATCATTCGTATCAACTACATCGGCGTCTGCGGAAGCGATGTAGGTAGACTATACCTATTCCTTCCACCTTCCCCCCTCCTCTCCCTCAAACATTAATACAACAAACCATTCATCAGGTCCACTGGTATCTGAACGCCGGCATCGGCGCCGCCGCCATCCGCCCGGGCTCCCCCCTCGTACTCGGCCACGAAGCCTCCGGCACCGTCCACGCCACCGGCCCAGCCGTCCACAGCCTCCGCCCCGGCGACCGCGTCGCTCTCGAACCGGGCTTCCCCTGCCGCCGCTGCCCCCGCTGCAAAGAAGGTCGCTACAACCTCTGCCCCGACATGACCTTCGCCGCCAGCCCCCCCGCCAACCACGGCACCCTCTGCAAGTTCTTCAAACTCCCCGAAGACTACTGCTGGAAGCTGCCCAGTCACGTCAGTCTGGCCGAGGGCGTGCTCGTCGAGCCCGCCGCCGTAGCAGTGCACATGGCCCGCTTAGTCGACGTGAAGCCCGGGCAATCGGTCGTGGTCTTCGGTTCCGGCACCGTAGGACTCTTATGCGGAGCCGTGGCGCGGGCTTTCGGCGCCACGAAAATCGTCATGGTCGATCTCCTCGATGCGAAACTCCAAGTCGCGAAGCGCTTCGTCGAGGGCTGCGCCACCTTCATCCCCACCGCCTCCCTCTCCCCCGACCAAAACGCCGCAACCATCATCTCACAATTCCACCTCGGCCCCGGCGCCGACGTCGTCTTGGAAGCTAGCGGCGCCGAACCCTCCGTCCAAACGGGCATCCATGTGCTCCGCCCCGGCGGGTCCTATGTCCAGGGTGGCTTGGGCAGGAATATGATTTCGTTCCCCATTGTCACGCTTTCGGAGAAGGAAGTCACGGTCAAGGGCTGCTTTCGCTACTCGGCGGGCGATTTCGAGTTAGCGTTGGGGTTGGTGGCGGAGGGGAGGGTGAGGGTCAAGGAGTTGGTTACGAAGGAGGTGGGGTTTCGGGAGGCGGTCGAGGCGTGGGAGACGACGAGGAGGGGGGAGGGGATTAAGACGTTGATTAGGGGGGTGGGGGATTAACTCGTTACATTACGCCCCAGTTTATGAACTAATATAAACAAACGATATCTGTTACTCTATTATGATTCAATACCTACTCTCTTCCCGCTAGCCGTAGGCTAAGCCAGGTAGCCTACCTTGCATCCAACCCCTTCCTTCCCCCTCCCCTCAATCCTCTACCTACCCTCCCCTACCCTACCTTCACTACCTACCTACCTACCCCTCTCCACTCCTCTCCACTCCTCTCCTCTCCACTCCACTCCACTCCACTCTACCCCACTTCTACACGCCTACCCTACCCCAATCCAATCCAATCCAATCCGCCTAGACTAACTAAATTATACTTATAATAATATATATATATCCCTACCTACCCCACTCCTCTCCACTTCTATCTATGATATGATATGGTATGGTATGATATGCCATGCTACAACTACATATACACCCTGCCTCTCCCTGCCTCCCTCCCCTCTCTCTCACCCTTTATGGGTCCATAGGCTATTCATCACGTTGTCTTATCTTGCCATACCATGCCACACCATGCCATGCCATGCCATGCCTTCCCTTCCTTCTTCTATACCTTCCCTTCCCTTCCCTTCCCTTCCCTACCCCCTATACCACCCTATACCATACCACCCTATACCTTACTACGCCACACTACGCCATACCTTTCCTTCCCTTCCCTTCCCTTCCCTTCCCTTCCCTTCCTTTTCCTTCCCTTCTTTCTTTTTCTTATCTTATATTACTTTCCCTTCCCTTCCCTTCCTTTTTCCTTCCCTTCCCTTCCTTTTTCCTTCCCTTTCCCTTCCCTTCCCTTCCTTCCCCTTCCCTTCCTTCCCTTCCTTTCCCTTTCCTTCTTCCGCTTACTAGACCACCCTCCCACCCATCCCTATCTTACCTTATAGGCAAGGGAAGGCAAGGAGTAATATATAATATATTATATTTCAGACTATACATACAGTAAGGGGAGGGGGAGGGGAGGGGAGGGGGGAAGGGGGGGGTATGGGATGGGATAGGATGTGAGGAGTTGTGGATTGAGGTTTAGGGGGATTTATTGTTGGTGGGGAGGGGGGTGGGGAGGTGGTAGTATTGGAAGAGCGGGGCGGGGGTTGTGCTTATGTTTGGGACGGATGTATGTATGTATGCGCTGTATATAATTACGGAGATATCTTGAAACAGAGGTAGGACTCGTACAGGATGGCGCGATTTGATTTGATTTAGTTGTTGGAGGGAGACAAAGATTGGTTTTACGAAACCTTTCTTCTTACAACCCGAACAGGCATCCCGTCCACCGGCTTCGCCGTCGCGATCCTCACCTGATACGCCCTCTCCCCATCCGGCGTCGTCCGCACACCCCCTTCCACCCCCTCCCTCGCATCGAGCTCCCCGTACGCAGCCCTCGTGTCAAAGGAGCGCAGCATCAGTGCCATGATGATTTTCATTTCTATCATGGCGAGTTCGACGCCGATGCAGTGTCTGGGACCGAATTCGAAGGGCCGCCAGGCGCCTTTTGTGGGGAAGAGGGGGTCGCCTTCTTTCACGAGCCAGCGTGAGGGGATGAAGGTGTTGGGGGAGGGCCAGAGGTTTGGGGAGCGTTGCAGGGCGAGGGCGATGGGCCAGACCATGAAGCCTGGTGGGTGGTTACCGATCAGAACGGTATTGGGGGAGGACATGGTTGGGAAAGTGGGAGGAGAAGGGGGTCTGTAGATGTACCTTCGGTAGGATATTGTTTGCCGTCATGATGTAAGAAGAAACCAGGCAGTCCTTTGCGTACACTGCTCGCGGGAGGATAAAGTCGGAGGATCTCTTTTATGACGGCGACTGTGTATGGTAGCTTGTTGAGCAGATATGGATCCTTCTTTATCAAATGCGGTGTCTGTTCTACATCTGGCCCGAATACATCGTCGTATTCTTGCCGTACCTTACGGAGTGCTTCTGGATGTTCTGAAAGAGTATACGCGACGTAACAGATGGTAGAGCTCGAAGTATCATGGCCTGCAAACATGAATGTCTTGATCTGATCTATTGCCGACCGCTTGAAAGTGGCATCAATGCCTGTGGACGTACATTGTGTACCCTTCTCGTCGTGGTATGCGTCAAAAGCCAGATCGACAACAGGTCGGCTGCGCTTCGTCTCTGGACTTTTGGCAGCCTTCATGTCAGGCTGAGATGAAAACCGCTCTTCAAGAGCCTTCCCAATAAATCTGTCCATTCTCCACTTGTTATACTGAAAGACAATAGGCCGCACGGGGTTGAACAAGACAAAAGGGTTCAATTCGTTGGTTGCCAGAAGCCATGTCAACTGATTCCGGAACGCGGCGACGAAGTCGTTCTCAGATGTCTGAGCGTGCATTTCCTTGTCTCTGCTCTTGGTCAGTCACCGATCTAGGCCCTGAGGTTCGATTCCGCTCACAGCACCACTCTTCCGATGATGTCCACTGTGGCCCTCGTCGCAGCCTCTTCCAATGAGAATATATCCTGCGCCTCTGCGTGCCTCCCAAGGATCTCCATAAACAACATGGAATCGTCCACAATCCCATCCACAAGCGTCATAAGATGAGCGCTAGAGAACCCCGGATTGAAAATGGCTCTGCACCTCTTATGTTCCACCCCATCCATTGCCACCAGATTTTTCTCCCCTGTCAACGGCCATATCGCCTCTGCTAATGCCCGATGTTTCGGCAGCGAGTTCTGAACGGTGACTTGGTATGCAACTTCCGGATCGACTATGGCGCAAATGGGGTCGCCAAAGGGCCATGTGTCGAGGTAAAATATTGGAGGAAGTTTGTGTCTGATGCGGAGATAGTGCATCATCGTGTGCGGATGGCATTTAGGAGGGAGAGTCTGCATGAGCTTGCCAACAGCTGGAAGATGGCCGAACCAGAAGCTGAAGGGCGGCTGAGGCTGTGACATGTCAGTCGCGATTGCAATTGAGAGTCTCGTCGGCATACCAATCCATCGAGAGCGCGTCGGTTTTGGTAGAGTCGAATGCAGAATTGTACAACGAAGACTGCGAGAAGCAGGAGCACTACCCTCACAATGATGCGAGCATCCAAGTCATATATGAATTGAATCATGAGGGCGAATGACCTGCTCAGACATGGCTGATTGTCCGTCACCAAGCTTAGCGGGCAGGGAAGACATGCCCGCTTTACTAGGCATTGGACTAAATGCTAGCGCTGCTATGGCGGCTCGAATCTTGACGCCAGCCGAGCATCGCGGGTGACAATGATGAAGAAGATTTCCATGTAGTCTGATCATCTAGGTGATATATGAAGTTTAGGTAGAGTACAGTGAGGTATCTGGGGAGTCTGGCCGGTATTTTATGCGGGGACGCCGCTAAAGTAATTTTTCTGCTAGCGTGATTATCATACATCACTGGCCGTCCCGATCAGATCATCATTGAAAACATGGAGTCTTCTCTCAGTTTCTTTGATTGTACATGATATGCTATAGACTTCAAAGTACAGTGGTTGCAAGCCACGTATCAAGCAGTTCGCTTGTTAAATTCACAAAATCATGTGAAAGGAATAACGTATCTCGTACCCCGATCCTATGCTCGCATTCGCTAGCTCTATCTCACACAAATTTGTAGAGCCGAAAGGCTTGGTCAAAGAAACAAAATACCCAGAACAGGGATACTTCCATGTATCCGCGGGAGAACACCTCGAGATCCAAATCCTACAAAGGAACGAACATCTATCATGGCAGCAAGGGCTCGTTCGCTACGCCCGCTCTACTTGTGTGGATGTCCGTTGCGTCTTCGCGGCGGAACTTCGCTACCCAGGATGGAGAAGGGAGCGAGACTGGATCCTTAGCTAGGTAGTACTGATGAGTGACAACTTGGTATTTCGGCTAGTGATTCCCCATACTCTTTCCTGTGACATGCCTTCTCGAAATAGCATGCCCTTCATAGTAATATATAGCCGGGTCTGAAATACTACTGGGACTGTATTAGAAGAGACTGCCTTCGACTACGTACGCACCATTTTTGGGGAAATGCATGGAAATTGTTTTAGACGTGACCACCTAGCTTGCCTGCAGTGAAATTGTCACGTGGGCGCCGGACTACGTCTGTGAAGTGGTCGATCCTCGCGCAGTATGGAGTGCTCGGGTGTGTTGCAGGCGAAGTTGATATAAGTCATATTTTCGCGATCAAGGCCGTCGATTTTTCCATTGTAGACACCAGAGTTAGGACCAGATCGGTCTTGTTGCAATGTCGATCAGGAAGGGGGGCATGTTGCGTTTGTAATGTTGTCTACCAGTTGGCGAATCAAGGGCCACGTTTTGCATGCCTATTACGGCGATGGTCCCCTTTAGATGTCTACTGCATCGTCGATGGTAAATGAAATATCGAGTATCTTGCGAGGTACTAATATAATCTTAAGAAGGTCATCGATACCTCTGAACGCGTAGAACTAAATATCTTCGTACTCCAATCGGCTACTGACCGGAAATGCCCGTTTGCTGGACTTGTAGAGGGATTATTGAACGCCTTTGAGATTTCAATCTTGAGTCCGCGAATATCATTACGAGCCTCGTTTTCTATCTTAGAAACATAAGGCGATGACGGGTCGTTGGAGCAGGCTGAGCATCTATGGAAGAAGGAGGGCTCTAGATCATTTAGCGACTAAGCAGTTGCTAGGTAGGTTGCAGCTTTGTTAAATGGCCGGCGGATCGATATAACTTTTTTACGTTCAGAAAGGGTTTATTTATAAAATGCACAGACTCGCAGCTCTGAGCTCTTGGTCACGGCCACGATCGCTGATATCTTTACTGCCACCATCATTTCTGTCACTTTCCGGAGTCTCGCTTTCGCGGAATCATAGCCTGATATGATCGTGAATCCAAGCGTGGAATTTATAACCTCTTCAAATACACGACCGAGCCTTTGCAAAAGCACTTCTCGACTGGAGCGAAAATCGTCCGGACGAGTGTCTCGGATCGGTGGCTTTGCGGTGAAATCAATGTTAAAGTACTTATCCGTATGTCCCCTTATTACTGTCGACCTACCGGAACCCTCATTGTCCCCTAAGGTAGCTATAATTTCTCACGCATAAGCTCTGTACACATTTTCTCTCTAGCCGTAGCTGTCTCCCACTCTTCCGGATTTCTCCAAAGCGAACCCGGTACCTCTATTCCGTACCCAATACATCATGCGACCGGGAAAGCCTCCTCTTCAGAATTACATGTCTCCAATCCTTTCTTAATCCGTGTGGTTTTCGTTTCTTTTCCGGCTTTGTATATTCCACCATAGTCATTAGCTCGGGAATGCGAGTACAGACGCCATGATCATATTGCTTGTGGGACTGCAAGGGGACTGAGGGATACGCCGCAACTCCTGGTGTGGAATAGGGTGGTGGGCCAACATAATATGGGTCTAGGGACTGGTTGAGAGCTTTTTTGTCGTAGTTGATGTTAAGATCAAACTTTGCAACGAATTCCTCGTCTGGGTCCTCGACGATTGACCGCTCTAGCTTTCAGCTTCGTAGGTCTTGTCTCTTAGCATCGCAGTGAATGGTGGCGCCTGTAGAGGTATTTTATTTCCTGTCCTTTTTTTTTCTAATTGTAATCTCCGAAAGAATTGCCCCTTGCTCGCTAGTAGCAAGTCTTTTGTGTCCAATTTTGCCCGATCAGCTCCATTCGAGGAGAATGATGTATATAGCGTGGCAGATACATCTGGTGTTTCGTGTTCAACCTCGCCTTTCGAGAATATCGAAATATGGGTGACCCTAGGATCCGTCATGTGTGCAAGACAAGCTTGCGTGTGGGTTTTTTTGCGGAAAAATGCTGCCAAGATTGCTGCAATGCTGATGCTTATCATAAAATCGAGTTATAAGGCCCACGGAGTGCTTTGATTTGCAAAGGGATACATGGTCATTGAACGCTATATCATGTGGAATGTTAGTTCGTCAAATCGTATAGGTCTTCAGGATGGATTGAACTTTCTCACAGATCCCGAGAGTCATTCCAAATGATAAAGGAAAGGACGCTTTAGGTTTCGTACCCAGCGCAACTGGGCAAATGAAAAGGTTTAGAGCGTTGAAGTAATCGATTGGTTTTCAAACTTTGAGGTATTTCGTTGTTCGAGCACCGGTCGACTCGTTGACGAGCGAATCATTGGCCATGTATTCATCTAAATACTATATTCTTAAGGTGAGAAAAAGAGCTTCCTGAAACCATGCTGATTCGTTGAATACGCGAGGTCTGCTTACATACAGAAACCTTTTTCCTTCTGTCTCCTTCTCGACGGCCGAAGGCCGCTCCAGCTTTCTTGTGTGTGATAAATCCCGCTCTCGTTTTGATCAAATGGGCAATAGGAAGAACGGGTGGCGAGGAATTACCCTTCTTGCACCAAGTCCTATACTCTGAATGGTTTTTACCAAGCCTGTGGCCCACAACTTGACATGGATTTTGATGGTTTCCTGTTTGTTCATCGAGCGCATGATGCTCGAGGACACCATTTCCGAGGAAGCTGATCAGAGAAGCAAATGTCATGACTTGGTGAGCCGTATGATAGCCGTGAAAGCCAAAGAAACTGGATATCGCTTACGGTGGTTCTCGGTCCAACGATAGGTAGAACACCGAGGCACGCACTAGCATATACAGTTTGGAGTGATGTAAAGATCGTTGATCTCGATACAAAACCTCCAACTTGATGACTATGAACTCATGTCAACGCTGGAAGGTATGATTGGACATTTCGGCGAGGAGTGGCATTAATCTCAGCGACTCATGTCACGATCGGTTGTTTTTTGTTGGTATGACTAGTCCAGGCCGCGTGTGGTATTCTTGACGGAGAGAACAAGTGACTCGGGTAGCCGGTGTGTTTATCAATTAAGCAGGTTGCGATGGTTTGACGATTTGGCTTGCACAGCTGTGGGGGAGAGATTTCCCCAGAGATGGTACGTAAGAGCGAATGGAATGAGAAAGGTCGAGGTGCTTGTGCGGGTAGTGTACTCGGTTGCAACACGGCTCGGACTTGATCGGTCGTGATTTGACCAGTACCTAAATGAAGTAGTCAACATTAGTCAAGCTAGGCCGAACTCTGATGTCAGGATCATAGTCGATCAACAAGGATCCCGATGGTCTAACCATGGACCGTGGACTATTAGTCCGGACTGGTCCCTTAGACCGTCTAGGTATATGGTAGACAGTCCATAGACTAGTCCAATAGGCTGGACTATTGGTCCACTGTTCCGATTTTTTGAATATTTGAGAATGGTAGGCGTATTTTTGTGATTAAACACTAACTACTATCCACAACCATTGCATTATGGCTATGAGCGATAACGAATCCGAGCTACCAGAGGCCTCTCCTACTAAGTACTAGACTGGCGGCTAGAAGGAAAGGAACGGAGCAGGTTTCCAAAAATGGCTATTGATATCTACTCTATGCCTAAACGAGTATTTTCTGGGGCTACGCATACAATATCAGATTAGGGCAAGCCTTAAGGGTGAGACTATTGAGCTACTGGAGTATCTGAAATCATGGTTTCGGCTAGGTTTTTACTGAGGAAGATCTACATGCTATTGTCAGTACTATGAGGGAGGGAGGTGCGAATGCACTAGATTTTTTGGATTACACCATGGTGTACTAGTCCATTGGACTAGTCCAGATGAGTTAGACGGTCTAGCATTTGGACGGACCATGGACCGTGTATATAGCCTCGTCCTGGACTAGTCCAGGCCTCCGAGACAAATGGTCGGACCATCGGGAGCCTTGTCGATCAACGATCCGGCAATTCTACGCCACATAGTGAGTCTGACGTATGGCCTGCGTATATCTGTCAATGATGGTATTACAGAAGCAACCAGGATGCAAAATTTGTTTTGCACTAATGGGGGCACGAACTGCTCTAGTAGGAGGGAAGCCAGGAACGTAGCTCAAGACCTAGACTAGCTCGTCCGTCAATAATTTCCGCGTTTTGAAAGGGAGCATTTCGCTGAAGAACATGTATCATAACCTTTCACAGGAGACTAATGATCCTGAGCTATTAACGGTCGGGGTGGCCCAACTGAGGGTCATGACATAGTGTACGGACTCTTTCGGTGCTGATCTAGTTGAGGCTGGTCCCCACAGAAAGTATGAGTATGAAGACTTCATGTGTTTGAGTGGCGAGGGTGGTCGAGATTGGTGCAAGGGAGAGCAAAAAAGAAAGTAATAACGTGCATATAACCCATAATAGTTGTGTCCACGCCTCTACCGTCTCGGAGAAGCCACGCCTATCATATCAAATGATTTCACGGGATCTTGAAGAACGAGCTTACAACAAAGTGATATTCCACAAGTCGATGTAAATTAGCGTTTGGCCGCCTTGAAAACCCACGGGAGCTGGGTATCCATCGGCAATACCACGACACGACCCGTCCCTTCGCCTGCTAATAATGACGAGGCGAAACTTTATGACCAGGTTCCACTTGTGATCGTATTTGTTGAGATTCTATGATTGCCACATTATGTCAGACAAATAGTCTTACTTTCGGTGAAGGAGAGAAGGGGCTTAGGCCTTTACTCAGGTTTGATGGGAAGTTTGTTTGGATCCCTAAATTTTGAGAAGGATACCTTGTAACATTAATATTATCGATTATGGTTGGGGTAGCACCATCGGAGATAGTTATTGAACTTCTCTTAGCTTTCACCCATCGTGAGCACAAATGGCCTCCATTCACGGGATCTAGATTTCATTTGTAATTTGATGTTGTTTCTTTCGAAGCTAGTAGTAGTGAGCCCGAAGAGAACCTTCGTGCTGACTGGAGATCACTAGGACCATGATAGGTTATTAGTAAAATTAATTGATTCTAGTTAGCCGTTACATTACCTTGTGTGTCTCGACGTCACCACCGCAAATAGCTTTCATCGTGTGACGAGGGTGTAGGCTCAAAATAAGGAAGAGTTCGGAGGGCGAGGATGTGGACTGATCATGTGGCTTTTCTTAACAAATGGTTTGTCATGTCATACCAAGAGACCGAGGAGAACAGTGGGAGGGCCGTCGAGATGTCTAGATCTGGAATCAATTTGTTGTTGGCTGGCGTAACTCCGTGGAAGAGGTCAAGATGGGCAGAAGACTATAAGAAGGACAAAGAACCTCGCATTCCTATCTTCTTGATATCAGTCTCATCGTACCATCAATCAAGAGATATTTCACGCACTTTTTCCATCTCAACCTTTAACATTCCACAATGGCACCCTTTACCCTCCTTGTCGCTGCGCTCATCGCACCTCTTGCCTTCGCCGTGCCCACCCCCGGCAATGTCTATGGCACCGGAGGCTCAGCTCCTGCAGGTTGGAACACAGAAGTGGAAAACTTCTGTACCGTACCCGATGTCCTGCAGTGCTGCAACGGTATCACCCTCGCCGGCGTAGCTGGGGAGCCAGACTCCACCCAAACTGGTTGTATGTCTTTACTGCCTTGAGTTTGAAACTGCATGCTATTTGTCCGGCAATGCTGACCACTTTCAATGGTTCATGTAGGTACGAATGCCATGGCTGGCGGCCAAGTCACTTACGAGTTTGGCTACTGCCCTCAAGGTTACAGGCCTTATTGCTGCGCTGCTGTTGTAAGTTTGCTTCTGGATGGATGAAGGGTGAGATGCGCTGATGCGAAGGGATTAAGGTGACCGAAGGTGTTGATTCGGGTTGCGGCCTTCCGACTCAAGTCTATGAGCCAAAAAGTGGAAAGTCCTAGAGCGAAAGCTGTCACGTAGTACTATGGAGGACTGTATATCAGTGTGATATTCCATGCGTTGGTGGATTTGAAGGAGAATGGAAAACCTGGAAAGCCCATGCTATCTTTATCTTTGAACTTCCGTCATGCTGGTGGAAGGGGTTTTCCTTTCGTTTTCTGCTGAGGAGCAGACAGTCTCTTGAACTTAATACTAGCACTCAAATTTTCAAAGACGGAGGCACTGTGCTGACAGGGGAAATCAACTCGTTCACTTGTTGATATGCTCTCTCAGTGATGCTTCACCACTCTACAGCTCCCCCTCTAAGTAATGCCACATGGTCACGCAGTCTTCTCGTGCACCCCATTGGCGCGATGCTTGGCTTCGTATTCGCTAATCACCATGACCTTCTCCGCACTCGCGCTTTCCGGATCAAATGTATATCCCAACCATTCCTTCGCCAGCCTCCTCGCCAGCTCTATCCCCACCACTCTTTGCCCCATGCAGAATACCTGCGCATTATTACTCATCACAGCCCTCTCAACACTGAAACTATCGTGCGCTGTCACTGCCCTTATACCCGGTACTTTGTTCGCGGAGATGGCCACGCCGAGCCCGGTCCCACAGATTAAGAGGGCGCGGTCTGCTTCACCGGATAGGATGAGCTTGGAGGCGTCTACGGCGACGTGTGGATAGGCGGTTCTATCTTCATTGTGAACGACACCGACGTCAATTACTTTTGAGACCCGAGGGTCTTTCTCGAGATCGGCCTTGATGATGTCTTTGTAGGAGAAGCCGGCGTCGTCGCCACCTACGGCTATACGGAGGCCTAGGGTTGCCATTGTCAGGACTGGTGGACAGCTATCGATTGAGGAGGTGGAATTTGTCGAGAGATAGATGGATGAAGCTGGTTCGGAAGCATTGTTTGAGCTTGGAATGTTGAACGTTTGGACGAGTATTTTATGTTACATTTCCCCGCAGAGAACGTCATTGCGTTCTGTCCATTTTGGGAAGGTCTACCGAGCCATGTTGTTCCGAGTACAATATATCAATCAAACAATTGCTCTTCCGAGGTTCCAAGGCTTCCATCCCCCTTTACCACACTCTGTCCTTTCACTCCCCTATCAAGCCACGAGCAATGAAACCTCCAGCCCTTCCCGACCGCCTTGTGGGCGTCAACCTCAAGATGTACTTCGACGCCCCCAGTACCACCTCATACATCACAGCTATCGCAAAATTCGTTGCCCCACCTGCCTCCATTTCCACTGGCATCTTCATCCTTCCCTCCTATCCCTGCCTCGCCTCCGCTTCGGATCTACTAGAAATGACGCCCCAGGTCATACTTGGCGCCCAAAATTGCCATTCTGAAGACGGCGGTGCCCATACAGGCGAAGTCTCTCCACCCATGTTGAAGCAAGTGGGCTGTCGAATAATTTGCTTAGGCCACGCGGAGAGGAGGGCAGCGCCTTTCAATGAGACGGATGATGTGGTGGCTACAAAGGCCAATGCTGTTGTGCGGAACGGCATGATACCACTCGTGTGCATCGGAGAGAAATCGCAGAGCACCATCATGTCCGAAGGCGTTGGGCTTGCTATTCGCGAATGCACTCAGCAAATCATGGGCATCCTTAAAACGGTCACATCATCCGCCCCGGTCATATTTGCCTATGAGCCTGTGTGGGCGATTGGAGCACAGGAGCCGGCGAGTGCCGATCATGTGCTTGCGGTTGTGAAGAGTCTGAAGCAATTGATAAAATCTATGGGAGACAGGGCGGATGTGAGAATACTATACGGTGGAAGTGCAAAGCCAGGAACTTGGGAGACACTGAAGGATGGCTTGGATGGGCTGTTCCTGGGTAGATTCGCCCATGATGTCGGTAATTTTGAGAGGGTAGTCAACGAGGTTGAGGGGTCGTAAGGTGGACAGATATAATCGGAGCAGTGGA
Organism: Usnea hakonensis; assembly: GCA_013423325.1. Classification (NCBI taxonomy): domain Eukaryota; kingdom Fungi; phylum Ascomycota; class Lecanoromycetes; order Lecanorales; family Parmeliaceae; genus Usnea; species Usnea hakonensis. The sequence continues at coordinate 26,865 of BLJB01000479.1, read as the reverse complement.
TACCACTTATTGAAAGGGCAAATCTCGAAGTGGCTGAAGCCGAACTCGAAGAGCCTTGGCGAGCAAGAGATTAGCAAATCTATGCTGTGTTTGCTGCTAACATACATAGACTGCGTCATGTCCTCTATTGGTGCTCTGCCTAGCCGGACTCCGGCATGCTCTCGTGCGGAACTTTCAATCATCAGGATCGTGACATGGGGAATATTTCTAATCCTGATGTGCAATGAACAAAGCCACACGGGACTCTCACGGCTCTGGGCTGCCCTCCTGTCTAAGCAGTGATGGGCGCCAAGTGTCCTGTAAAGCTAGGTGAGAGCTTTGCGCTGCGACGGAGGATCTAATTAAGAACTACGACGTAGTAGACTAATCGCTTCTAGTCCGATGGTGATAGAAGAGAAAGAAGGGAATGGGCTCGGCCGTTTGAGGATGGCAAGGCATTCTCCGACTACAGTCGTCGGCGATACTACTCGTGGGAAAATCTCAGCAGAAGAATATTGAATGGTGTAAAGAAATAAGGTAATTGCAGAGTCTTGAACAACTGAGACCAATAGCCGAATCCTAAGGTAAAGACTTTCCACCAAGTTACTGTCCACCAGTAGCAAAAGGCGCGTTTTCGGAAATCATCTTGATATTGTACCCAACCATATCTCCGCCCCGTTTCCCGGCCCAGCAGTCAATTTATACGTTGTCCCAACATTTGATTTCCGAACGAATAGCAGTATTGGACACTGCCAGTACGCAAAATAGGCTCCTCAAATTCTCTATTGAATTCTTCCGCGCGCTGGACTTTCTCTCTCTGCATTTATTGTGAAGAGCTTTGCATGTCCTGTTCGTAGAGTACCTGCTGATGGCTTCCCTAGTGTGTGTTTAGGGCATACAGGCACTTCTTTCAAGGTAGCAAGTGGCTGGCAAAAGAGCGACGAGTGGGTTGTAGTGTGTTACGAGGGCTTTATGTTTCGGTTAGGGATGAGATGAGGTTTTGAGATGAAGAGCCCACGGGGATGAGGTGGGATAGAAAGAGGATATAGCAAGGATGGTGTCAAGGGAGAGTCGGATCAGCGCTGGCTTTTAAGGTGGTGAGGCTTGAGGGTCTAAGGTTTGCGATCTTGTAGCGAAATGCGACAGGACATCTATTTGACACGGGAGAAAGCTCTGAGAGAAGCATACTAATCAAAACTCCGTCCTTTTGGAACAGCTCCGACTGGGATACTGATTCGCTTATGATTATAGAGAGTCTTGCACCATGGTATTTCTCATCGTTTGCAGGAATTGATCGTGACGTCTTCGCACCTTGTCAGAGCCAGAGCTGAGTTTTTATTGTCGTCTTACCACCATGAATCAGCAAAATTCGGTACCTACAATTAAGTGTACGCCACGGTGCAGCGACTGTACCCTAATTTACATACTTACGTTGACATAGAAATACGTCGTTGAAAGATGAAAAACTCAGCTTCCTTTCATGGAGTCACCCTGTCTCTAAACCACTAGAGAGATGGACTAAAGTACTTGTTACAGTCAAGTACATCTTGTTTCGAGAATTTGGCGCCTCACGCATGTCAGTACGTGGTCCTCCTCTAGCTACCCTCAGCCTTCCAGCGCTGTCGCAGGCATTTGAAAATAGTAATGCTATCTAGGATACAGTCTAGGACAAAGAAAATGACACCAGACCCGAATACCAAATCCGGCACAAAACCTCACCGTCCAAACAATGAGCAAATTTCATCCACAAGAGATGGTAAAGCAGAGCCCTCAAGCGAGATTCGCGCCTTTGTGTCCGCTCAAACAGAGACAAAGAGTAACAATATGCACAATGTCAGAATGATAAAAGAGCTGACAATACTCTTTGATCTCAAAGCCTCTACCCAGGTGAATTTTTACAACCCATTATTATCCCCACATATATTCGAACCCCCTTCCATCTCACCCTCATCCTCCGCCCACAAAAGGAAAAAACATATCACAAACAACCAAGCGAACAAATCCCAGCCATGAAGCTCCTCCCCCACTCACTCCGCCGCGCCTTCCTAACCACCCTCTCCCCCCGAAAAGACAAAGACAAGGACAAATCCCGAGACACCACCCCCGACACAACAAAAACAGCAGCAACCAGCGCCGCAGCAGCCCTCGCAAAAGATGCCTCATCAATATCAACAACATCCAGCGCTCAAGCTACCGTAACAATCACCCAGCACGATACAGCCACCGTCACGAATACAGCGGCATCAACAGTGACAGTAACAGTGACACAGAAAATCCAGTCCACAACGACTAATACCGCCTCTGCCGCTCCAACAACCTCCCCTAACACCACCACCACACCCCTCTCCTCCTCACCTTCCTCCCCACCCACAAACTCAACCCTTCCCCCAACCACCAGCACCCCCACCCCTCCATCATCTCCAGCGCACCACCCCGACCCCGCCGTCATCGCAGCTGTCATCCTGGGCCTTACTACGTTGGCCCTCTTGTGCCTGGTAGGCTATCTCGTGCTGAAGATCAAAGGTCTGAAGAAGGCGGTGAAGGAGAAGAGTAAGGGGAGTTGTTTTGCGGAGGAGTTTGATTGGGAGGGGGAGTTGGAGGGGCGGGCGAAGGGGGAGAAAGATGGGGGGAAGATCGGGGATTGAGAGGAATGTTCTTGTGGGTTCGTGGATTTGTGCATATCCTCCCTCGGCACGGGAACAAACATATTTATCATATCCCTTTCCCTTCCTTCATAGTCACAAAAGCAAACCCCCCTCCTTCCATCCCATCCCCGCCAGAAGAAAAAAATTATTCCCCGTCTACATATCATACATACCCTCTCCTCCCCCCATCCATCCTCACGCATATCCGCCAACGAAACTTAATACCACATCCTCGAATACAGCAGGGCGCTAATCTAAGCTAGATGAATGGGGCTTGGATATAAGGTTCTAGGAATAGTAAGGGAAAAGATTGAAAGATAAAGGGACGGAGAGGGTTGCGAGGATATATATAAGGAGAGTATTAGGAGATGAATTTTTTTCGTCGTGTGATGTCTTCGAGGACGATAATAATAATACAGCATCGCGTTTTCGAAGTATCTCCAACCCCCTCTTCCTTAATTTTTTCGTCCTTCCCACATCCAAACGAAAACTTAGTAAAATAGACTTTGAAACGGCTCGAGCAGAAATACCTACCTTGTATCATGTTATGTCATGTCATGTCACGTCGTACGTAAAAATGAAATGAAATGCAATGAAACGCGAACTCGAATATAGATCTCTCTCTGAAAATCATCCTGGGCATCTGGGGATAAGGTATCCTATAACACAACACATACACCCGACACGATAAGAATACGATCAACAGACAGACAGAGAAATTTCGAAGAAAGCAAGAAGGAAGGTCAAAGGAGCGTAAAAGGATAGATGCCCTTTGTCGAACTGGCGTTGTGGAATGAATGCCGTGTTTGAAAGGGTGGACTGACAGGATAGATGGATGGGGATGGGGGTTTGGAGAGGGGGAGGGGGAGGGAGAGGGAGAGGATTCAGTCGTCTAGACAATATATAGCTATTACGCACTCGTACGAGTAATTACGTACCTAGATCGTATATATCTATATAGTAACCAAATATATAAATTAAACCTAAGTAGAACCCCCCCCTCAAAGGCGCTATTAATGCTTTTTGTTACAATATATACTTACGTAGATCATGACTGCGGTACAAGTACGTGAAAGGATAACTGATGAGGAAAGAGCTCCTTGATAGATAGATAGGAATTTAGGGAGGGAGCGAGAGGATTCTATTATCTGGAAAATAGCTATTACGTACTCGTGCCGAGATCGTGTAATACACAGCAAAACAAAACAAAACCAAACCTGAGTAAAAAAAAAACAAAAAAAAACATTTATACTCAAACATACACCTCTAACCACCATTCCCCCTCCCCACAACCCTTTCTTCCCCCCCTTCCCCCACATCCCCCCTCTCCAACCCCCAAAACGCCACCTCCGCCACCCACACCCACACCCCCCAGCTTCATTTCAAATCCCCCACCATCTCTCCACCCACAACATCAAATCGAAAAACCTCCGCCTCACACCCAGCCATCTACATCTAAACCACCTCGTCCGCAGCGTGCCCATGTGGGAACGGAACTCGTACTCGCGAACAGCGAGAGGAGAGGAGGTTCACGCGTACGCGGCCTGCTGGGGCGTCTGTGGGCGGGCGGGCGGGGGTTTTAATTCCACGTTGTTGCTGCTTGGGGGCGCGTGTTGGGGTGGGGGGGGGGGAAACGAATGCCGGGGAGTATCCCGTATGGGACGCGGATGTGAGGGTGGGGAATTGCACGCATGTTCTCATTCAGTTGGGGGCGGGGCGGATCCGTATCCGCCGAGGGTGCATCCGAGGTCGTTTCCGGGGTGCGTGCGGGTGTGTGCGACTTGTATTTCGAATGCGCTGTGGGTATCAAATTGCGTCGGGGACACAATCGGATTAATAGGAATCGTCGCGTCCGTTTTGTGTTGGAGGTGTCATCTTTATGAGGCGAGACGGCGTTCGGATGGGTATGAGGGATGGGGTTGCTGGGGGCTGTTGAGGGCGGGGGATGTGTGCTTCAATTGTCGGAAACAGACTGAGTGGAAGATTTTGCAGAGGAGACGTCTATGCAAAATTGAGGATACTGTCCGGATTGTACCGTGATGGTCGAGGAAGAAAAGTATCCGGTTCCAAATCCAAATCATCATTGCAGTCGTATTTGGCCTGACGAGCTACCCTGTCCGCGCTGGTTCACTCATCTGGGTCTCCAAAGCCCACACCTGGAGTATTGCACATCATGTGACGGCATTGAAGTCAAAGCAAGTATGGGGCCCAACTACTATCCCACAAGATTGGTGCCTCATCCGCCGAAGCGGACATCTCAGCGGATAATCGGAAAAAATGCTGCGATGCCGCCACTGGACTTTTCGAAGCCCACAGTGCGGCGAAATAGGTGATGCGGCTATTTCAAATCTCTAGAAAAATGTGGGTACGGGAAGAACAATGTAGAGCTTTGAACTAACAAGGGCCGTAGCTCAGGATCATTTGGAGGAACGCGGTGAGTGCTTTGAGCACAAGACGAATATAACCGCACTTCTTTAAATGAGTATAGGAGCGATACTCGTCGCAGTAGGTAAGGAGATAGGATGTATATGCTTTCCTGTTGATTTGATCAAAACACAATTCGTCACCTCACTTGACCTTTGACGCTGCCAAAGACAATGACCCCAAGTGCTACAAACATACCGACTCTTCAGTCAGGCGCATCGCCTCACGGTCAGCCTTCTGAAAATGAGGGTCGGAAAATGTTATTTCGTTACTCCGGGTAGATTTGCGTCAGCGTCCTTCTGAGTTTGATTGTAAGTTTGTTCCAGACCCGGATGGCAGATTCACTCCTTGGGTTTCCGAGGTCAAGTTTGTAGTACTCGAAGACCCTCCTTCCACGGGCAATGTCGCGGGGCTTTCATCCTCTGCAGCAATACTCTGTGCCCCCCCGGAGACACTGTGGGTCAGAGGTTGCCTTTCCATTTCTTCGAGCCTCACTGTATCAGTCCGCTTCAACTTCGAAAAGTTGAAAAGATCTCGTGAATTCATTCCTGCAATCTTTACACTCCCAAACCACTTCACGAGTCTCCAGAGCCAAGCTGCGTTTGACCTTCTATCGTCGCGCTGAACGAAGATTCGGAGGGCGTCAATGTACCAAATACAGAGGAATACTGGAATTACAACCAGCTCTATGGCGATGCCAGTGAACGTGATCGCGCGATAGGCCGTGCTTAGACGGCGGAAGAGAGTCTCCGCGACATCTGGCATTTGTGGAAGAGCAAGCCCCGTTCTACCCGAATTAGTGTAGCAGTCGCACCGATTGAATATTCCTACTTGGGTTGCAATGATACCACCCATGGTGAGGGCCGTGGCCACGGAGTCTTTGATCAGTATCGTCCAGAAAAGCTTGCTTTGAGTCCTCTTGTTCAGTGGCCAGAAGTACTTGATTATGACATCGGAACCGGCACTCAAAAACCAAACAGAAGATATCAGAAGCTCTCCCCAAGACCGGCATTCCCATCCGTCTGGCGGAACATAACCAGAGACTAACAATCCCGTCACTGTTCCCACGATCACGACCAGTAACGGAAGCACATTGTAAACTGTACAAAATGTAGTAGACGATTTAGACATTTGCGGTTGCCAAGAGTAAATTCCGCCACGGTAGATTCTCTGTTCATCGTCACCAAGACATTCGTTTGGCATTTTAATCTTCGGCATATCCAAACGGTCTAGGTCGACCTGGAGCCGTTCCAGGATTCTTGGAATGGCGGCCTCGGTCTGAGAAACACCGATGATTGAGCCCACGAAAACGATGGGAATAATCCAGAAATATAGAGCCGAAAAGGCTATGCTGTGTGCCTCTACATTTATGAAGATGGTGTTGCTGGATGCATTTGCTCCCGCCGCAGACTTCGTTTTAAAAATGGCAATCCCCACTGCACCGATGAAGAAAGCTTGCGCAACAATGATGGGAAAGAACTTGGTTGATCGATCTGCGGCAAGGGCGCGGCCGGTCTGACGAATTGCTGTCGCGACATTGTTTCTGTGTTCCAAATTGGCACGTCTGCGCCAGTGTCAGAATTATTCTGTTGAAAGCGCGCTCAGCACCCACAATCCGTTGGTCAGTGCACTTTCAGCTTGTCCGTCAACGCCCCATTCTCCATAGGCATCTGTGATTAGCGTCAAGGCTTTCCAGTCACGGTCCTCGTCTTCTCCAGACGGTCTCTCTAAAAGTCTTTCGCATTCACCCTTCCACCTTTGAGCTATGAGTTGACAGGACGACATTTTGGCGAGTAAATTGCAGAGGGTATCGATGGGATCTCCAAGGAGATGTAGGATGACAAAACACTCGACCGACAAACTGAGAGGTGGACGCGGAAACGAAGCGACCAGCTGCAGTAACGGGAATTTCCACGTGGTGAGGCGCGTCCAAATGTCGGCGGCTGGGTAGTATTGCCATTCCGGCCCAGCGATAGCGGCGCATGCTTTTTGCGTTAAAGAGGCATTCTGAGGAGAGGCGACGCCGCCATTGGGAACAAATAGGCGAGCATCATTTGCGCAGGCTTGTTGTATGTTCTGTGTGTAGCTCCAGAGACTAAGGAAATGAAACTTTTGGTCACTTGTACAATTTGGCCCCCAAGGATTTGTGCAATTGTAGTTTTGGCTGGTGGGGACGTTGCTGCAGTCGACTGGCATTGTGCGATGTGAGTTCGTCTGCCACTGTCGAAGCTCAGGTTCCTTGTAGATGCTTGATAGCGGTAAGTGGCTTAAGCAAAATTTTTCCTACAGATTCCACGAAGAAAATGTGTCGAAGGCGAGCAATCAGTTGCCAGCGCTGACACGGCTGTCTTCTGTCTGCAAAATGATGTAGAAATACCAGGTAAACAAGTCAGACGGTTGAAAATGTCAAAAGAAACCGGGCCTGCGCTGCCATGGTACGAAGATGATAGCAATTGGATGAAAAGAAATTCAGAGAATTAAGGGAATGGCCATGATAGATATGTAGACACACACACACACACACACACACACACACCATACCGTCGCGCCTTCCTGAGTACCTAACCCCAACATACATAGATCATCCATTGTATTGTGAAGAGGCGACTTGGGAAGCCTCACTCGCCACTACCACACTGAGCGGAGGCGTCCTTGGCGAAGATTGCATTCAGCTTCAATAAAAAATCGGCATCGCTAAGCGCTCATGTTTATTCGTCGACGCATCTGTCCTATTAAATTTGCGGTAAAGCCTTGACGCCAAGGTAGTTGCTGATTCGCGGAGATGTGATTAAGGTAAAAGTAGTCAACATTAGTATTGGCCCGCTCTGGGCCCCGCCCCCAAGGTTAAATTCTGACTTGCACCCAAGGGAGTAGGCATGTGGCTGCCACAGCCATGCACTGCCACGAGGCTATCTCGCTTTGATTAATGCATAGAATCGGGGTATAGATGGGTTGACCTGGATCCTTTTTCCGGACCTTGCTCCGGACATGGTCAAGCTGCGGTGGATGAACGCCAAGCACTGTGAGGCTGATTGGCTCCTGGCTGAACACGCGCTAGATAGAAGTCCGATGACGTTTATGAGACGGTCAGAACTTACCCTAGACGTTTGAACGCGTGGCTATGTGTGGCAGTCTTGCTTTGAAGAATTACGTGCTCCGCACTCGAAATGGCTCTGGGCTGTGAAGCCATAAGGGCAAGTGTAATTGTCTATCTGAATCAGCTATGCACAACGAGCAACTCAACATGAAATAGTACTTGAATCCTCCAGGGTGATGGTGATCTACCGTCGCACAAGTACAAAAGTTCAGCACACCTCCAGGGTTATAGTTTTTTCCTACGTCCACCTCAAGCCCACTTCCCCAACAGTGCCATGATCCCCGCACCGAGAAACGTCGAAACCAGCATAAAAGTCAGTCTCTTATTGTCCCTTGTCCTCATAGGGTTGAACAGGAAGTCCCGAGCTAACAACTCGACGAGACCTGTGTAGATCAAAATACCGGCGCTCATCGAATCCAACACTCCACTCACTACATTGGCCGTGAAGGAGTTGGGGTTGTAGGTCGTCCGCAGCCCAAGCCCGATGGCTATGGAAATCGGGGTCGTGAGACCATAAAGGGTGCATAGGATCCAAGGCAGCCAAGATGAGGGTTTGAAGGGAATAGCTGACATGCGGGCGCCGATACCGAGACCTTCGAAGGACTGATGGAAAACGAGGACGGGATAGAGGGTGCTGAACTCGGAGCCGGCAACGCCGAGGTTGAGCCCGATGATAACGGAGTGAAAGATGACGCCGAACTCGAGGATGAGAAAGGCGGCGATTTGCTGTCTGAATGCGAGCTGACCGGCTTCCGTATCGCCGAACTCGAGATCCTCGGAAAATCCTTTTGAAAAATCCTTCATGTCGGCAGAGTTGTCTCCCTGTCCTTTGCCATCTTCGACGCCGGTCACCGCACCTTGAATGTCCTGCTCCGCGCCCACGTTGTACTTGATCTCCACGTAGCGCTCCGCTCCAAAGTCGAGCAGGAAGATGAGCATGACGCACACGAGCACGATGGCGGGGGGCCACGAGTATTGAGCCCAGCCTCCCGTCATCCCCACACACGTGTTGGGCCCTATCTCGCCGTAAGCGGGATCCAAGAGATGGATAAAGGCCGTGGCAACGATGACGCCGGCGCCGAAATAGCGGGCGAAGAGGTAGACGTAGAGGGGTATGCGGAGTCGGGGAACCCGTTTGGCGATGACGGGGAAGAAGGTGCAGCATGTGGAGACGATGAGGATGACAAAGAGTGCGGAGATTCGTGCGCCGAGTTGACCGTTGTAGTCGTTGCCCGAGGCGGCGATGGCGCAGACGACATCGCGTGGGTCTGCAGTGGTAAGGTTGACGTTGTTTGGATCGAAGTTTGCGGTACCAAAGTCATTGGAAGACATGACTGCAGTGGGTTGTGAGGGCTTTTGATGGTTGAGATTCAGCGGGATGTGGAATTGTGGGTATGTAGATATAGATGTGGATGTAGATGCAGAAGGTCAGAAAGTTTAGAGGAGGAGATTTTCGGTGGGGGGCATGTGGGGGGGAGAAGGGGGAAGGGAAGAGAAGGGGGGCAGTTGAGGAAAAAACGACATCAAGACACAGACGAGGCTAGATTGAGGACCTTGAGGTTACAATCTTCTCAACTCCATCTGTCACTGGACATGATAATTGTATTACATAAAGTCAAGTAATTATGTGCATAAGGAAGTAAGCATGTGTGTACCCTGGAGTGCATAGGTTACTCTAGACCAATGGTAGCAAAGGTATTTTATCTTAGGTAAGTCAAAGTATGATACAATACGATACGATAGCAAATTGAGGACCATATTTTCCGATTCACTGGTCAGAAGGCGCCAAGATGATCTATATATTCGTGACTTCTATTTGTCTCATGTAACATCATTGGTCCATTTCAAGGTCCTCTTTCCGCTTGCTATACATAAGGCGTTGTAAAAGTAAACCAGTAATGGAATGTTCCAAAGACCGCTTGCGTCATATTGCGCAGGATAATCACTCATCCAAAGGAAAAAGGAGATCCTCCCGCAATCGCTCTCCCTGCTCGAGCATGTTGTATTATGCTGTGTATAGCCGATAGTTTATATCATGCCAATGCAGCCGTAAAGTCATAATCTTACACACTTCTCGGAGATCTCACCCAGCATTGAACACTCACCTAGACATGCTGATCGGAACCTCGCATACAACTCTCCCGACTGGAGGCCGCATCCCTCCCTCTCTCTTTGACCTCTACGTCCAATACAAAAAAGACACCAGGGCCATCGTTGCCTGGCTCATGAGCCATGGCACCAACAAGTTCAGACGGCTCCAAAGAATCTCCATCAGGGACCTACTGGGCCTGGCCGAAGTCGTACAAAGCAAGGCGGTCGTCATGCCGGACACAATTGACTTCCAGTTTCGACAGGTCATTGCCGCCCGTACACAGCTCAGCAATTTCTTCAGGACAAAGAGCGGCCCCGAGGTGACGGTAAAGGACACCATCAACCACGAGTTCTTCACAGAAAGGTGAGCAGGCGCGCCGTCACGTTGTGTCACCCAGCTGACTATGGACTTCAGCCTGACCAAAATATATACAGGCCTCTGCGAGTGTTGTGCCAAGCCTGTGGAGGATTGCAAGCGAGTTAGTCGGGAAAAAGGTCCGGCCGTTTTGAAAAACCGATTTGCGGCACTCAAGGTGGGCACAACGGAGACTTGCTGTGCCCCTGAGGAGCCTTTGCCAAGCTCTGATCACGAGGAAACATGTGCACGCGAAAGTGACCTCGTACTTCGGAGGTGTGATGAAACACCACAGCTCATTGACGACATATTGGGGGATGCGATCGAGATTCGCAAAGAGCTCCAGGTACACTTCCTCGGGACTACTATGAGCCTGCATGCTGACAGGATGTTTCCAGGAGATGGACGAGTTGCTGCGAGCGACAAAGGAGGTGTGGGAGCAGGCCGGAAAAGGTGAAACACCGCTAGTAGTGGCGGCCCTCATCACAAACGTTGCCTTTGCCAGATTTGAAAATGTCGAACAGCGACTAAAGCTTTTGTGTAATTGCCCGGATCCCGAGGCACTGCATTTGAAGTTGTTGCGAATGCAAGATACAGGAATGGAGTTGGACGTCCCGGAGGAGAACGCGGACTCCATTGCCACCCAAACCGTTGAAAAGCTGCAACAATCATGGCATCTGCTATTACAATCGAAAGACAATGTGCGTAAAATTGAGCATGAAAGTGAAACCATCTACACGACGAAGCCTTCCAACATACTCCTTCGAATAGGACCAAACTCCGGGGCAGCAGACGAGAAATGCTTGAGCATGATCTTGTTCAACATCACACAGCACGTCCATGCAAAATGCCTTCCAACGGACATTGTTCGAATGGGAAGCCCGTTGTATGCAGAGGTCGGGTACTTCCTCACGCATGAAGCAAACGACGTCAACGGGCTTCGCTGCACATTTGGGCTTCGCATGCTTCTTGATGCCTACAAGAGCTTCATGTTGGCTTGTCAAGGATTAGGTGTACATCCGAGCTGTCGGTTGCAAGCACTCAAATTGGCGCAAGAAGCGCTACCCTGTTTGTCTGCCGTCCTTGAAGATGCCAGTATGCCGTGTCGATGCTACCAGACGCTAGCATTCCATCTGGGAAATCTAGAGACGGATCTCAAAGCCTTCTTCCAGGAAAAATGCTTCGACCTGTACTTCCAATCGCCCTGGGTTTCCGGATCTCATATACTCGAAATGCACGAGACCTTGTTTTACTACGGATTGCGTTTGTTTAGCTACCGCCATTACGTTGGCTCCGTGGTACACGTATACCATATTCTGAGAGAGATTCTGGGCTTCAGATCGATACCTTTGCTCGAACAACTTCGGGACACGTTCAATGACGTTCTATTTCCGGGCGGTCAACCGAGTCGGAATTTCAAAGCTTGCTGTGTTAGATATATGGGCGGTAGATTGAAGTTCAGGGCTGATGCATCGGACCATAAATCTGGCTCTTTTCACATGGCTGTCCCGGCTCACACCGCAAAAGCCACTGCCGGGTTCGGACTTCGGAAGGAGGCGAATGATACACGATTCGCTTACTGCAAAATATCACTCTTCTATCACGTCAAAGAGAAAGGCTACCACATCAATGAGAGCATCTGGAATCGGACTCGAGCTTTCGCCAATCACGACACCCAGTCGATTGGAAAGGATCGCAAAAGACACATTTGCGCACACCACCTTCCGAAGCAGGATACGAACTCATGTTCACATCACCTCTCTCATCTGCAAAAAGCAGTCCTAGCCGAGTTTACTGGACCCTTCCCGCTCGCAAGAGTCAACTTCTTCAAGGTCTACCTCAGCTGTGTACAAATCATCTCAATCATAAGCGACAAAACACATGATGGTGAGGACCGTGGGCGGAATTGTCTCTGTTTCGCAGATGTTATGCTTCAAGCAGCCGATCGCTATCAGGCTAACGTCCACAAACTGCACCCATTTGGATGTAAGGAGCTGGTGAGTACATGCAAGGAAGCCATGAGCGCGGTTTTGGGCGAAAGAAGTCTGGATGATTTCTTGTGGAAGACGTTTTGACATAAATCGGCGTCTTACTTCCATACATAGACTGGTATTGAATGGGCTGGAATTCCGAGAGACGTGAATAGTGACAATCACCGTCATATTAGTTGGTTATATATTACTCTGTGCTGGCAGAAATCTCGGAGGCGTAACCTTGGCCCTGTCCATGCCATGATGACCTCTCTTGTAACCAGGTGGAAGCCAGTCGGATTTTGCCTTTGCGGCAGTGGCAGCTTCAGGATATTGAGCGCGCACGTATTTGCAATGTCGAAAATGACGTGCCAAATTGGGTCCGCGAGGGAAAAGCGTTCTCTTGCCGTTTCGATTGCAAAATTCGCACTGAAATCTTTCCGCACTGTGTTTGTCGTCTTTGTGTCTTTTCAGATTGGTACTGCTGGTACATTGGTGAGAACACATGTCACACGAAAAAACCTTCTTGCGCAGGTGGATATTCGTAAAATGCTCGTCCCGGACACTGGCAGCAGCGAACCCTTCATTGCAGGCGGAGCACTTGTAGGGACGATATCCACTATGACCCCAGGTGTGTCGCTCTACACTGCTGGCGAATTTGTGTGGGGACTTCCCAGGGAGAGCAACAGAACAGCCGACCCAGCGGCAAAAGAACTCACTCTTGACACCATGAGCTAATTTTAAGTGTTCATGCATGTCGTTACCACGTCCAAGAGTGAGGCCGCAAGGAGTACCATTCGAGTCAGCCCATTGGCACTGCCGAAGTAAAGGTGTGGAATCACTTTTCTCAGTGACTAGATTAACGTGATCGTAATGCGCGTCGGTAGATATTTCTGTACGGTATCCACCTTGGCGGCCAGAATCCGACAGGTACCTGTTAGGTGTCGTGGAGTCGTGCGGACGGATTGGTGTAGGAGATGCCCGGGGAAGTCGGGGAGAAGGGCTCAGGTGAACTCTTGAGATCGGATGGCTTTGATTGATACCATATTCAGGGAGCGTAGACGAGGCTGCGTTGTGAGGACTCTTGTCGGACTTGGTGGTCTCGACTGTCGTATTGTCCATGGTGAGTTGTGGAAGACGGCGTCCAAAGCCAAATGTTTGCGCCGTTTGATCACCGAAGAGTTCAAGTGGAGACTCCTCGAAACAGTATGTAGTATCAGCTCTATGGTCGGAATCCTCGCAGCCAAAAGAACTCCCACAGTCTGACTCGCAATCCACGTTGCAATCCTCACAACACTCTTCGGCGCATTCATTACACATAGCTTCACCGCAGTCAGGGGCCGTGCATCCTGGAGGCTCCTTTGCGTTGGCCGGGAAGCGGCAGTATCCGGTAACATCAGGCTCAGTGAGACATAAGGTGCAATCTGGATGGATTGCGCATATTGCCGAAGACTCAGCATTGACATGACAAGCGGTGTAGGCAAAATGGTCATCAAAGTCCGTAGATGTACGATTCTCCATGGGCTGAAAGTTGATGTCATGGGGGGTGCGATGCAGAGAATCGAAAGGGCTTTGAGTCCTCTGTTTCCCGGATGGATACATGTCGCAGACTGCACCGGTAGCAATAGTGTAAAGATGCCCTATCTATCAACAATACACCCATACACTCCTAGGGGCTCATATATCGTATTGTATCGTAATCTCCGGCTGACAATTGTTGTCAATCAAGACTAAGACTTGCTTGCTGATTCTGTATTCCTTTCTCTTTCCTTTCGTCCTTTCGTCCTTTGTCGTCTCACTCTGCTGCTGATATCACCCCCACGTTAAAGAAGCGAATCACAAGGGTCATTCATTACGTACATTGGAAATTGATTCGAATTTTGTTGTATTTCAGGGAAAGTGGGATGCATTTTCGTCTTGCCGAGGCTGTGAAGAATTGAGGACCTTGAGTCACGCTAGTCGTAAGGATGGTATTAAATTACCTTAGTGTAATAATCACGTGAGTAAGCCTCGTAAGGTGCCTTACCTGATTTCATTGAATGGCGCTCAACATCAGCATTCTCATTGTTCATGATACTGCCTTCCTCTGCGAATCGGATGGACACCTCGATGTTGCGTGCAGAGGTTTCGCTCCGTCCAAAGACCTTCTTGACCTCCACCATTGCCCCATCGCAGCTTCAGCCACTATTTTGTTGATGACGGACTTCGAAAAAGACGAATGCGACAATCCGGATTGAACGATAATGATGTCAGCTTGCCGTTCGTGGAGTCCTTTGTTTTGAAGCGAGGAAAAGACAGTAGATGATTCTGAGAGTGTGGCTGCAGTCCTGGAGCCTGCGAGAGCATATGAAGTTGCCTTCATAAACACATCCATGCCGTAATGAACAAGCTCCGCGAACACGAGGGGGAATTTGCCGCCACTGACAACGGATATCACCAGCGCTTTCCTTCTCATTATTGTATAGAATCGTAACTGGTCTAGCCGCCAGTCGCGATTGGAAAGAACCTGAAGCTACCAAGCGTGGTTTTACGCATAAATGATTGAACCAGTAGCACCCCAGATATTCGGCCAACAATTCGTTGGGAGTGGCGGCAGTGAATGGTCGCCATCTGTTCCGTGTGGGAGTTGCATCAACCCTGCGATAATATAAATGAATGTGTTCTGCCACAAGTGCCCCACGCCTCTCCACTCCCAGGCACAACATCTTGCATCTCGAATGTCTTGATGACACGATGTCATATTTACCATGGCTCCCACTGCCCGAGCGGTGGCAGATTGGACCTTACCATCCCAAAATGAAGAACGTACGTCCAATCAAGTTGGAGACCACACGGCTTCAAATACTGTTCTCACAAGGGCTCTCGTTTGGTAGGACTTGTGACCTAAGACGCTATGCACACAAGGACTGTCAACCATATCTGGATTTGGCTATGTTGGACAGCCAAATTGAGCACACCGTCCCTCACTTTCTTGGGACACCGTGTGCAGGTTTCTCAATTGTACCGTGTTCAAAAAGGATTGGAAGGACCGTGTATGTATTTCATGGAAACGTCTCATAACATGAATGTGGCCATACTACATCCATTTCCAACCACTGCTATCCCATTCCAGAGATTTCGACGACTTAGTCCGGCACCGGTAATTCCAGTCCCCACAAAGAATGCAAAATGAAGGACCACTCTGTGTGTGTACTACCAGTCCAGGGACCGCTTGGTGACAGCGTTGGATTTTCTTCCGAACCCAAGCGCCTCATGGCAGAAATGGTAAGTCTGACTCTGCTATTCTCTATTCGAAAATGAGAAAATCCGAAAAAATACAAATGGTAAGTTTGTCCACTAAACTCTTACGGACAACATTGTCTTACCGACACCATTCATTCAAGAAATCTCGAGGAACCTGGGAAGTTTATAAAGTATTTCTTTTGCATAACATAACACATCTGTAGTCATAGCCGCTATCGTTTCAGTTACGGCAATTGCGCTTTTTGTCGCTAGTCGCGTGTCGCTTGCAGGTAGTCAGTCAATCGGCCGTCTCCCCCACACGTTCCTCAACTGCGACTTCGGCCCCGCACATTTCATTCCCCTCCTTCCTGTCCGCACCTTGGATTGATCATATCCCAACGTGATGGCGTCTACAATCCTGCTAGTTCTCTTAACGTTGACTTATCTCAGCACCATAGCATACACATCGACTCCTCCCGCCAACATCGCATTGGTTCAACCATCTGAAACTCTGGGTCCAATGTAAGTAGTGGCAAGATAAGAATAGCTACTGTGAATGTCTGATAAACATGTACAGAAACGCATCTATACCAAAGAACGTAACCTCACTCAACAACACTCTTGACTCCATCACCTTCCTCATCCCCGGCACCAAGATAAAACTTGTCTTCTCCATATTTTCGTCACTCGTCTCTCAAGTCGAATTAGACCTTTGCGTCATCGAGGGGATCTCATCCATTTTGGACAAAACACTCATAAAAGGAAAAGACGCTATCCTGCCTGTGGGCTCAGTCGAGTACAAATATGGCAACGTTGTCATAAATGTGTACGACTTTAGTGCGCCAGCCTTTCGCATGACCTACGCATCCGTGGCGTCTACATTGAGAGGCATTGCGTTGTTCACTAGCTTGTTTGGGTACTATGGGGTGGCGTTTGAGGTGTATAATGAAAAGGGTCATGTGGGAACCGGAGAGTTTGGACAGATAATACCCTATCCTCAACAGCCAAAATCCAGCGAGGTGGCGCATTAGAGTGTGTAGCAACATGCACACCTTCTGTACGAAGCAGACGGATTTCTAAGTGCACACATGGTCAATTTTATATCAGGTCGTTTATAAAGGCACAGAGAATGGACTCAATGCCAATGCGATGTTCCGGTCAGTGGCACCCCGCCACAATGGCTTTTCAGTGGCGGTATAGCGCAGGGCCTTGATCGATCTGGTTTGGTGTATTCCGCGCCAAGTTTTCAAAGACGATTGTATTGCGATTTCCAAATTGGGACTCATGTTTGACTAATCGGTCCGAGTGCACGGCTTGAAAATGTTGTGTTTGAAATTGATTAAATTGGAGCAGATCTCCGGGATATGCAAAGTATATACACCTTTGGCTATTGTGGTTTTCTTGTTGGTCTCTGGGCGCCTAGACTTGGTGCCAGTGATGTGCACCGGGAGGATGTTTCGAGTAGATGATGTTCATCTACTAGCATCACTAAGGGGGTACCTAGTTTCCGGTGGCGTAGGCCCTATCATGTGCCCTATGTTGTATAAAGACCGCACTAATGATAACTTTACTTCATCGCCTTAAATTTTCGGTGCGAAACGCCTGCATGGAACTTGTCCATGGCGCGATCATCGAGAGTACCAGACTTCAACATGTCTCACTGTGTTTGCATTTGCTAGCCCCTGGTCTGGTAGTGATGCCGTTCCCCCGCAAGGTGCGCAATCCGGGGTATGCTCTCGGACGGGTGTGAATCACCCCACAAGATGATAACTTCTGTCGTACAGCACTGACTGGCGTGCCGTCATCGTCGTCCTACTGTTACTACCCACTAATCCACCAAGTGTGTGGTCAACAATGGTTGTGGTATCTACGAGGCAAGACAATCCAGACCGGCCAGAGCTGCTTCATGTCATATACCTCCAGTCGATCTACAACGTTCATCTTCTGGCCTTTCCTCTAGGTCTAGAGGTCTTGGATATTCCTGCCTCCGCCCTGTCAGCCATGAAATCAGCCTGGGATCTTCTTTCAGCTTCCTTATTGTGCTGCTCTACAGACTGGCGGGAGTTGTGTTTCGGGGGCCAGAGTCAGTGACTTGAATGCGGGTAAATTGAACCGATCTGGGTAGGGCTTAAAGTAAGTAAGGTAGGCAAGGTAGGGCACAGCTCCCCAAAGAAGGCTAGTCTGAGTTTCTAGACTCTTGGTTTCAGCTTAACCATAAGTCGACAGGACCTTGAGCGCAATATCGTGATTGCTGTTTTCCTTGAGACTGACTACTGCAAAGAAATCTCAGTGTCAAGACATCGGAAATAGCTGCACCAGGACACTGGGGGAATATTGAAATTCACAGATACCTCACCTTGCAAACTGCCCTTGTCATGTAGAGGCCAAATTTGTTCTTCTGTCTGGGTTTGAAACTGTTGCTTGTACGGTTGAACACTTCGTCGTGCCTACGCCGCTCAAACCTGCCGAATACTGTCTGTCCACTACCTCTGTTTCACCATGCATCCTACCTACCAATCTATTTGGAACCCATGCCTCATCCCACGCTCTTGGTTCAAGTTTCGAGTGGTCAGATGCGGAGAAAATTCTTGATACCACAGACTTTACACTAGCTGAAATTATGTAATGGGAAGTCTTTGACTCAAGGAGGGCGAATCCAACAGCTCTACAAGCACGACACAAGCCGGGTTGGTCCTGCTCTGATCGTCCTTAAAGCTGCCGGACCCTTCACAGACATCGAGAATCTGGTACCTGTATAGTCAACTGAACCAAAACCAATTCTCACAATGAAGGGGTTTAACTTTATCCTTCTCAGCATCCTCTCCAGTGTCCACGCGTCTGTTGTACAGAATCGCGGGGCTCTACGCGACCGAGCCTCAAATGGCACCATCGTGGATTGCGGAGGTAGTATCGGTGTTATTGTTGGGCCTTGCCCATCGAATTCGGTCACGTCCAAGCCTTCGACAATAACTCCCACAGCAGTTCAGTCAGCTACACTCTCGGGATCTGTGTTATCTTCCAACGCAGCAATAACGTCCGCATCTTCAGGATCAGCAACCGTCGGAAGGTGCGGACCCACAAGCGTGTCCACCATTCCAGGATGCTGGGGTACTCCGGGATGTGCATACTACTTGTAAGAGAGTCCACAGACCACGTTCTTCCGTCTAGGCACTAAGTGGGAGAAAACAGGGCTGCAGACCAAGGCAAACCTTCTGGAAGTCCAAACTGGTGCCAGTGCGATCAGTACACAGTTCCTCTACTTACGCAAACAGTTGCTGGGTTCGTTCTTCCAAATGTTTTCCACCTTTCATCCTGCACTTAGGATTCAGCACACACACTCGTCCCCTCAGCTCTCAGCCGTCCTCTCCGCTCTCAGCAATCTGCTTCCTATGAGACGATCTATCTTTGCTGACGTTAAGGATTGATGTAGTACGGCCACTACTGATTGCGATTATGCTACCATGCCCACAGCCAACATACCATTAGCGGCCGCGACGGCTTCAGGGACCGCGACGGCCTCCTCGGGCGCGTCAGGCGCGACACAGATTCCTTGTAGTACTGACAGTCCAGCCTGGGCACTTACTCAAGCAAACTGGGTCGACGCAAGGGTCGATGCCAACTTGTACGCATGGTGGCATGGAACTTCCGATACTTCACCAGCTGGTGTCCCGCCAGCCCCAGTCACGAGCAATGATGCCAGCAAAAGCGCATTCGGACTTGCTCAACAATTAGTGTCTAAAGCCGCCGGCGTTCAAACATTCCAATGTCAGATCGGTGCCGATTTGAATTGTATTGCCCCACAGGGAAACTTTTGTAAATATGGTACGTCTTGGGTTGCCAGTTTGTTGACACCTGTTGACTTTTGATTGAAAGAAAACTTGCCTCGTTGGGCATATTTTGCTTGGGTTTCAATGTCCGAGTTGCATCAGACGATGAAGGCCCTGAGTGTAAGTTTGTAGTAGTTTTTGGTGGAAATTGCTGCTGATTTCCGCTCAGTCAAACTCAGGGGATGCTATAAAACAAGCTCAATCACTTGCTACAGATCTCATTACATCCTTTGAGGTCGACGCAGGAAATTCTGCTCTATTCATAGGCCAATCGGTTTTCCAGATATTAGGGACGATCATCACTCTTGCAGGTGTTCTGACGCCTATGCCGAAGGGAGTCGGAAGCGCAAGGCCCCTTCCGAATGTCGAACCAAAGCCACCAGAAGATGTAGCTGCTATCTATGGTCTCGTACCGGGAATCACAATAAGCGGTGTGGCTGGCGTCTGGGAGCGCTTTCAAAACGCCGCTACCGATGAGCAAGCCAAGGTTGGGGATCTGGAACTCATTCTTGTCGCGCTGCAAAATAATGTTTCTGCCGTCATTGAAGGGTACAATGATGAAATGTTTTGGGATGCTGCAGGTGCTGACGATCTAATGTGAATCTGCCTTCTCTCCATTCGAAGCGATGAATCTGATCATTCCTAGGAACCTTCTGTCAGGTGGCTTTTTCCTGCAACCCACAAACGTCTCCGATACCAATGCGATCTCGGCTTGGTCAACCGACATCCTGTCTCGTGTCATCAACAGCGTATGGAGAGATTATCCTACCTATGTCTCATTCACAGACCTCGCAGACGACTCCGACGGGTCGAAATGTAAGGCGGATAAAGTCGGCCCGCAAGGCGCCAAATACTGCGCAGATGGTGGGGTCTATTACCTGATGAACTACGTCAGCAGCCTGGGTGGATTGGGTAAGCCAAACGGGTATGATGATCTCTCTACTCACGGTATCGATCCGGTAAAGATTGTCACGGCTTCTGCCCAGGCATATAGAGCGAAAGGCATCATCGTTGGCGAACCACCCATCAACGCATTTGACGAAGTGGCGAACAAGATAGTCTTGGAGAAGATTGGAGACGGATCAGGTGATGACCTCCTTGGGTCTTTACCAGGCGAATGGACGCTCCCGGTGTGTGACCAAGGCACGAATCACTGGGTCGTGGACTATGAGAATGGTAGCCCTTTCGACGACGCCGGCAATTTCCCCTGCGCATGCGGTGTCAATGGGAAGGAGACTTCGGACTTTCTGACCACGGCGAATTTCGGCGCCAGCGCTTACGTGTTTGTGGGTTGGCCCACCATGCGAGATCAATGCTCGGTGTTGCTCAACACAAAGACTACAGACAATCCGGGCTGGGATGGAATCAATGGAGGTCCACCTGATACGTTGGACTTTCCGGACGGTTACACTATTTCAAAAGGTAAGAAGTGCACAGGTGGGGGCAAAAACTGTTAGCGAGCAAAAGATGTGGGGTCTCTTCGATATTACTGAGACTGTGTTAGCTGGCAACAGGCGTTAAGCAAGTACAAAGCGAATCAGCGAATTATCAAGACCAACATATGCAGGCGTATCGTAGCCGTAGAAAGCGTCTCACTTAGTACACCACAGTGGGATAGTCATGGCTCTTGAATAACGGAGAGAGTCTGTGATGGGTAGCCTGTCGTTGGTGGGAGACATTTCGTCCGTGGTGAGTGAGCAGTAGGTAACATCGAGTAATTGGTCGGGAAGAAGGTCTAGAAGCTGATAAACTAATTTCATAAATGAAGCGACAGTGTTGCGCATGAGGAGAAAGAGTTCAACGTAGTGAACGACGCTTCTACTTCAACTCACGAAGGCTAACAGTAGGCTTCGTTTCAATTCAACGTTATGCGACCTCCAAGGATGCCAGCAACAATAGTGGACACGAGAATGCCCTATTATACGGTAGTGTCTCATCAGCTCACTCGTCAACATCCGAATGCCTCTTCCTCGAAGGGTATCCCTAATTTTGTGATAGTTGGAGGTTGTCAGAGGTGGCGAGATAACATCACAAGGGAAGACGGAGAGTACCTACCTTGTTGCCTCTGCTTACCGTTGACCGTAAGTATGGCGATGTATTGCTCTACCGAGGTTGGTTGTGTTTAGAAGACCGCTGGCTGTATCAGCAAGGTGTTGCGAGACTTTGCGGAAAGTAGGTTGACCATCAGTTAGATCCTCTTGGCTATATCCAGGGTAGTTCGCCGTACCTCTTCAGAGCGCCTTTTAGAGTACTAGTGTCTTCCCGAAGTCTGTGACTCGATAATGCGAGGATACCGATCCATTCATTTGGTGCAGCTGATGTTGCTTCATGGTAAAATGTCCTCGCTCTCTCCCCATACCTAGTAACGGACTTTTGCATGACATGAGTATAAGGGGGAGCTTCGGAATCTCAATATTCAAAAAGTCTGAGTGCATTGCGCCATGATGGAGCGACGCAGCTTTGTAAAATGCTATGGCAGAATTCGATGGCTTCGTCCAAGGATGTCATTTTCTCTGCAATATCGGTTTTCTACTTCTGGATCTGTGCCTTGCAATGATGGATACTATCAAATAAAGTATTGCCATTTTAGAGCTCTCTTGATACGCTCTCGTAGGATCAAACGACTGCAGCGAGAAACATTGAACTTACGGGAGTCACTAAGCTTATGGCTAGGAATATCTATAACAGTAGTATATCGGATGACTGTACCGAGACGCATGGATGATGGGAAACGTGGCTTATGGCGTAGTGCTTCAGTTTCGAGTGATGTCTCCATCTCTGTGGATGCTGACCCAAAGGTCAAGTGGTAGGAAGCTGAAATCATTTAAAAAGACTGGAAATTCATCTTAGCTTTTGACGATTGTCACACCACGGATGACACTATGAACCAAAGCCAACGCCAAGGGGATCCAGCCAGTCAATGTTCAATCAGACCATGGACTGAAGAGCCGCATAAAAATTCTGCCAGATGTTGACAGCAGCCCCGTAACTTAATTTAGTTTTTCACGGGAACTAAATTGTCGCCATCACAAGTAAATACACCCTCAGATATATATGCTGTCGTAGCAATTCCATCCTATTTTCTCGACCAAGAAGGAGAATTTTTCGTCTACCTCAAGTGATATTTCCACTGCCTAGAGCCCTCAGCATAAATTCGCCTCGCTCAATTCTCGATCCCGCAGCCACTTTTGCTGGGCAGGATCCAATTTCAGGACACAGTCATGAAAAAGAACGGTACATTCTTGGACCATTACTAATACATCAGCGAAGGTGAAGCAAGAGCACAGCTTCACGATACAGCCCGAGGTAGAGAGCTATTTCTTCATTATTATTGTGTACTGCGCCCATGGCATATGGCAATGGTACAGCGGATTGCACTCAACGCTAGAACAGTCGCGGCTCATTGCGGATGCCCAACCTAGCAAGTTGATCAAGTGAGGCTGATCGGGACGCATCCTCACTGCACAGCCCACTAAGTCCCGCGGCTACCTCCTCCCCATACATTCTCTTTCAATTTCCGACACCAACCCGTTCTCTCTTCGGCATGTTAAGCTTTGATGTCGCTGTGCACCGGAAACATGCGAAGAAGGCTGTAACATTGGCCTTGAGATCTACGATTCCGAGAAGAACAGCAGGCGTATTGATCCACTGCCTGATCTCCCTCAAAAATGGGGATATCACACCAATTAACGATGAGGACGGTTTTGTAGCTCTTGACGAAAACCTTTTAGAGTCATACACTCTTGCGACAGAGCGATGCGTTGGGACGTTCTGGTTCGTGGAACCTGAAACGTGGAAAGGGATATGAGACGAATATAAGGAAGAATAAGTCGCGTTGGTTAGTATCAGAATACAGTTGAGGGAGACGAGCGATAGAACGAGGCTAGCTAGTGTAGTGGACGTTTTGCGGCAGGAGCCTTGCTCGGAATTTAAGCCTGAATGTCGACTCTTTGTCGAGCAGGGTTCCATGCGCCACGGATGAACTTCCGATCATATTGATAGAGGAAAGGAGCACTGAAGCCGATTAGTCGTGGCCTGAAGAAGCCAAGTAAGGCTATACGATTCAATTCGGTAGTCGAGCCAGGGTAGGTATCAAAACAAGGGGCTGTTTCGTACCCCAGCCTGGTCGCTCAGCGCTTCGCCGCTTTGTGTCTTGAAGTCAGGTAAGTTGTACGCCGATGCCCGGGCTACAACAGTAGTAAAGACGCTGGTTTCGGGGCGGGGTCTATTAATTTCAGTTTAGCATCTGGGGGCGGGCGCCACAGCGTCGCTTGTAAGAAGTGCGAAACCAAGTGCCCGTTGCGCTTATACCTGCCGGAAACGTTTCATGGTGATGAATGTTTGAGCCTCAGCTTTGTTAAATCTATGCGATGCGGAAATCTTGGCTCGAGGGGAATGGCTTGGTTACTTATTAGTTGTAGGTGTGTGATGTCGTGGGCTGGGGAGGAACCATTTTTGTTGAGGTTGGTTTTTTGTAGCTGAAATTGTCAAACGCTTCATCATTCTGGTTCAAAACTGGTGGCGGCCAAAGATTGGTCAAGAAAAAAGGTGGCCACGTCGAGTTTATCTACATTTACTGTTGTACGATTTTAAGGTCGGGAAATACGGGTAAATACTGTTGTAAATTAGCGTGGTCACCCTTTTTTTGATCGATCCTCGGGCGCATGTAATGTTTCAGTCCGTGTCTCGGAGGATATAGCAAGTTTGGCAGAGTCCATACTTAGCGGATCAGTATCACTCATTCTGGTCTCCGCTGTATAAAGACCCGCTACTCGCTGCTGTGAATCTTGCAGTTCTCTCTTCCTTTCAATAAGACATACGTTCAATTTGACCAAACCGCGCTCAATCTGCACTAGCCGCTCGCCATCATGCAAATTTTGACTCTCTTCTTTCCCGCGCTAGCTTCGCTCCTACTTCACGTAGAGGCTGGACCGCTGACCATTCGAGACCATGTGAAAAATAGCCCTGCTACCGGAAACGTTCGTACCCTTGCCCTGCCCTTTTCCTTCACTAACCTCCTGATAGCGACCTATCTGTTCCGGCGCCAGTTCCCCAGCAGGCGCAAATGTCTCCATGCAGACGTATTGTGTCAACACAATCGGGGCCGCGTGTGCAACCGTGGTTGTCTTCCCAAACGACACAATGAGTGGGAACCCGGGCAATTGTGGCAATGCATGCTCCTGCACCAAATCGGTACGTGGCTCCAGGGGTGAAAACCGACATCAGAAATGTCAAGACATCCTTTTACCCTTCCTTCGGTTGGAAGAGAAAACGCTAACTTGAACAAGCAATGCCCGGCCGTTATCTCTGATTGCTCGGATCCCTCGTGCATGGGCGACCCGGATCTAGGCTGTAAATCTCCTTTCGACACTGTGATGGGATGTAATTGCACAGGGACTGCCTTGTTTCTTTATCAGAAACCGCCTACGTCTCGGAAGAATACTACCGTATCCAATAGCAATTCAGGAGAAATGGTTGCCTCAGAAGACCCATGTCCGCCATCCATCTCTTGTGCTAGCTCCAGCTGTCAATCAAACGCTGTAGGTGGTGGACTAGGGGCAGTTTGTAGTCTTCAACCTATCCAAGGTTGCCCTTGCCAAGCACATATTAAGACAGGGTTCCCAATGGTTGAACCCGAACCGGCTAACTAATAGTTGAACCAGTCCAATTTGGTAGTTGGTTAGTTAGTTCCTAGTATAATTAAGTAGTTAGTGGACTAAGAGCCTACTTCATTCCTGGAAACATGGGAACTTGTTATACTGAAAGTTTCAGCGGTTGCACTTGTTCCATCGAATCAGAAGAGAATCCAGGCCCCTCGATGTGATCCGATAAGAGTGTTGTTGGCGATGGCAGGTACTTGATGAATACCCCAGGCTCGATATATGCGAAGTCCGATTGAACATGACTAGACCGGACGTTACTAGATATAGAGTGTGTGTTTAAATGTTGGCCTTGTATGCCAAAATTCTGACAAAGTTGACAGAAATGCCACTCCCCTGACCCTGGTTGTGACCTGATTGAATCCAAAACCCGCCAGCGAATAATTCACTCCACTCGGCAGTAGATGAGCTTGAGCCCATGGTCCTGTTGAAAGTTGTTCCCACACAGGTCGATGTATCTTTTAGATAGTCACCAATAAGATCCGTGGTGTGAAGGACCTGAGCGCAACCGACCGAAACTTGGTGATTCGTCCACGTGGGGATGCAAACGTGCTATGCTGTAGAAGAAGTATGTTGGAGCTGTTCATCTACCCAGTCATGAATGACGACATCTACATATAAAGTCCGGGTAGAGCGGCCGAGGCGCGCAGCATAATCACCGAGGCCAAGTAGTCAAGCTTATGAAACAAGAAACTGACTTTTCACGTGATAGAACATACACGGCCCTGCAAATCTCATAGTCTTAGCGGGACGTCATTTTCTATCCTTGATGGATAGTGGATATCAAATTCTCGTGACCTCATGACGTCCATTCTGGGCAGCATGCACACATGACGGCCAGATGACTAGTGGGTGGCGCAAAATAGCACCGCTGGTGTGATGGCAACAGAGACTCGAACGAAGGCACCAGATATGACAAGTGACTTGCGGTACAGTGAAGTGTCCTATGGCGTACTGCTAAAGTGTTGCACATATCTAGCAGAACAGAGTACTATATATAGAGGTCAGCTGTGCATTGCGCCTCTCGTAAGGGGTTTGGGATATATGCGATCGGTATGATGTAACATGAGGTCTGTAATACGCTTGCCGAACATTGCAAGTCCAATTTCTGAGACAGGGTTAGAGTTTGAGTTCCCGCCTTGTTTAACCAGAATAGGCTATACAATTACGCATTTGGAATGTGGCTACTAGTTGTATTGTCATGAGGCCATGACGTTTTATCTACATAGAATCCTATACTTCCAGATCTCGCCATGGATTACTGCTATTACACTATGTTCCTTCTGCACGGTGAAGTGGCTTCGTATTCGATTACCGAAGTAGTCACAGTGGGATCAGTGATGTAAGAGATGAGGGAGGCTCGAAGATATTTATTTGAATAACATGATATTTACATCGTAGGAAAACATGCTTTACACATTACGTAAAAGGAATCGTCTTTGTGTCGTCATGCATGAACCACAGCCACTCCCTCTGAGCCAACGGCAGCCGCTACGTACGCAGTATTCATCTGTTTCTGCTTATCAAAGTACGACCCTAACTCTTATTCCTTATGGTACCCACCGTGGGTACCACAGTATATTTCAGAATGGTGG
>BLJB01000477.1:2824-18382 GCA_013423325.1 Usnea hakonensis | reverse complement strand
AGCCCCGCACTCTTCCCCTTATTGCCTCCGTCTCCTTCCTTTCTCTTTTCCCTGCGTCGTGTTGTTCCCACCCTTCCCTAGGGAGGGATATAAAAGCTTATAGATCTACTAAAAGGTCGTACTATCTTATATAGTCGCTAGGTCTATATTATTAAACGTAGTCTAAAGGGGGAGGTTACGCGATATAAAGCCCGTTAGATTATATATAGTTTTAAATAGTAAGAGGGCTTAGACTTTAATAAAACCTTTACTATTATAATTAAATCTATATTATATAAGGCTATATTTACCTTAGCTACTACTAATAACTAGGATTTAGAGTAGATAGATATTAAAACTACTTTTCTTTATAACTATATTAAAGAAGAAATCTACGTAAAGTAGCCTATTAGTTTTATAGATCTAAAATATCCTACTCGTATATATAAACTTAAAAAGGTACTCTATAGTTTTAAATAGTCTCTTTATATCTAGTATAATATTTTTACTATCTATATATAAGAGAATAGCCTTATCCCTATTAATATAGACTTTAGTATCTTTATAAACTTTAAGACTAGCTTAATTATCGCTCTCTATATAGATAATATTCTTATTACTAGTCTATTTAGGGAAGATATCTAGCGTCTTAAAGATACGCTCTATACTAAATTTAAAATAAGCGATCTTAGTGCATATAGCTATTATCTAGATATAATTATTATTTAGGATTATATAAATCGTACTTTTTATCTTAGCTAATTAGTCTATATTAAATATTTTTTACGCGCTTATAGTATATAGAAGTCTAAACTTTAATCTATATTTATAGAAACTATCTTCCGCTCTCTATCTACTAAAAAAGATTACGTAGTCTCTATTAACTTATAATAGATTTACTAATCTATTATTAACTCCTTTATATATACTATACTAGGTACTAGATCTAATATCGTATTTATTATCTCTATTATATCCCGCTTTTTTTCTAACCCTACTAAGACTTACTACTCTACTATTAAGTATATCTTTAGGTACTTATAATTAATAGTAATATAGTATTTTATCTATCGAGGTTTACTCTAAGATCTAGTAGGTTATATAGACTCTAATTAGGCTAGCGACTATATTACCCGTAAGTTAATCTTAGGCTATATTTGTCAAAATAGGAAGGTTTACCGAGTCACGTGACTTCGTCACGTGACCTTAGCGCCTTAGTATTTTATAAATAGTCTTATATATTTCTTATACTTCTATAATTAATTAATTAAGAAATAAGTATTCTATATATCTACTTTTAATAGGTTATAAGCCTAGATTATAGGGTATTATTTTAGTAATCCTTTTACTTTATATTATATCTACTAGCTTATAATAAGAGTTCTAGAAAGGGCTAAATAAATTATTAGCTATACTATCTATTAGTCGGGATATATTTAAATATAAAAATTAATACTATACTAGAAATAGCCTACTAGGCTATAGAAAAGATATAGGAATTAATTTAACCTTAAAAATATATAAATTACGCTATAACCTTTAATTTAGCTACGATCGGGTTACGCGCTAGTATTAACTAATAATTATTTACTAAAAGATACTATTCCGCCTATAGATTATATTAATTAGATATTATTATAACTCTATAGAGTTTTCTTAAACTATCTAAATTATATAGACTATACTCGCTTACTTTATACTACTATTATAAGGTTTAAGAGTATCTAAAACTATATCTACTCTATCTATTTTTAGTACTATTAAGTTACTAAGTAGTCTAATTAAACTAAATAATTATTATATACCTCTAAGACTCTAGATAATTAATTATAAGAGTAAAAAGTTAGTTTTATTTTATTAGTTATTTTAGATAATCTCTTATAATTACCTATTTCGATATTTTAAGATAAATTAAAAAATACTATTACTATTAAATTACTATTTAAGAGCCGCTTAAATTATTACTATATCTAAAAGAATACTAGGTAACTAATTATAAATTATTTTTATATTACTAGTCCCTTTTTATAATCTTTTTCTAATACTTTTAGATAGTTAAAAGGCGCTATTTAGCTATTAATACTATATTATTAATTCTATTATTAATTTATAAATAAGGTATAAAATACCTTATAATTATAGCTCTTAGCCTAACTACTTATTATACTAAATTAGGTATTAATAAATCTCTAGCTATTATACTATAATTACTAAGTCGCTATTATAATTATTAATCGCTAATAGCGAGCGAACTATTAATTATATAATCTTAGTAGGCCTCGCTCTTACTTAAATTCTTACTAACTTCTAAATAGAAAGTTTAAATTATTATCGATTATAAAGAAGTAGACGGAGTCTATTATATCTCTAAATAGAATTAACTATATAAACGTAAATAGTACTAGATCCTTATATAAGACTTCCCTCGTTACTATTATAACCTTAATATATACGATACTATTAGAAAGGGCGAATCTCGTAGATACGCTATTATCTAACTTCTAAATTAGTTTAGTAAACCTATTTAGAAGGCCCTAGAATACGAGTAAGATATATATTATCTATTTAAATCTAGGGAGTTTACTCTAATTATTTCTAGATTCTTTATCGAGGAATTAATATCTTCTATATATAATAATATTAATTTATTTAGATATAAAGTTAAATTACTCTTATATATCTTATTATTATTAAACTATAAAAAACGACTTAATAAGAGTACTAGCCTTACTAAAGATCGCTAAGTTTAAGAACCCCGAAGGGTACTAGATATAAAAGTAAAAAATATAAACTTATTTTATTATTACTATATTATAGAGATATACTATTATATCTTAATTAATCTTTCTAGTAAAAATTATCTAAGCTAATATTTATTAAATTAAGAATACTAATATTATAAAAAGAAATACTACTTTAAAAGGTATTATATCTAAATTACTTTAATTAACTTCTATCTTTAAACTTAGTAATAGTATCTATAATAATCGCTTTAAAAAATAGAAGAGTAAATACTTTTTAATTTATAATATTATATTTAGTTATTTAAATATTTAATGGTTAACTCCGGCTAGTTAAATAGCTTCGAGTTAGCTAGCGAATAACTCTAACGATCAAGACTACCCCTCGGGGTAGAGGAGACTATTAAGTCTAAAAAGGGTATATAAAGAAGCGACTATACCCGCCTCTAGAGACGGAGGCGATTAGAGATATAAAAATTAAAGAATAGAAAAGTCGATATAAAAAAGTAAAGAGATATACGATAGTATAATAGAGCTTCTAAGAAGTATAATAAAAGGGAGAGCGTACTATTTAATTAAAGTTTTTATTTAGAGATTTATCTTTAGATTTCTTTAATATCTAGCTCTATTAGTTTAGCGTTATAGTTACCCTTATTAGCTTATATTAAGTAGCTAGTATAGACGTATAAAACAATTAATTAATTAATTAAATATTAATTACTATAATAATTATAAGGGCTATATTATTAATATATATCTTTTCTAGAAAGTTATTAAAGTTAGTTATAAGTCTAAAGGCTCTAATACTCTTAATAATCTCTATTATTAGCTATTTACTCTTAAGCTCTAGAACTATATAAATATTACTAAATATATCGGAAAGTTTAAAGAACTCTATAATAATATTATTAATATATATAAGAGGATAGACTTTAATAATAATATCTTTATCTTTCTTTTTTATATAGGTTTTAGAAAATAATATAAAAATTACTTTTTAATTTATATCTAAAACTATAAATCTATAAATATTAATAGAGATACGGCCTATAGTCTTAAATATATAATATAGTAATTTATTTAAAGTATAATTAATCTTTTAGCTAGTTATATTAAATCTACTCTAAAAATAGTAGTAATATAATTAGAGATATATATTATAACTACTCTTAAAATCGAGAAGCCCTAGAATAATATAGTTAAAAGACTAAATACTATCTATATCTAACGCTTAGTTAAGTTCTACTAGAATTATAAAAAGAACTATTATATCTATAATAAATATAAGGGTAGAATAAACTAATATAAATAAATATTAAGCCGTAGCTAAAATAATAATAATAAGTAATAATATAATAATAGAGATTATAGATACTATAATAATTATAATTAAAAGAGTAATTATTATAATTACTATAATTATTATAAGAAGTCTTATAAGCCTTATCGGGATACTAATTCTACTTACTATAATATTAGTAGTAAAGATAGTTCGGCTTTTAACTCTAGTACTAATTGGGACTATAGTAGATATAACTATTATATAGTACTCTTTAAAGATAAGAAGCTAGAATCCTATATTATAGAGACTATTACTATATCTATAGAACCCGCTAAACTCCTAATATAATAGGATTTAGACTTATACTATTTAATCTATATAATACCTAATCGTTTAGTCTTTAAGATATATTCCCTTATAATTAGTAATAACTATTAGCTAATTAGAGGGATTAGAGGATTCTTTAAATTAGTTAGTAAAGATAAAATTAAGATTAAATTTAATATTAATAACTAATATTATTTTCTAATTTTTAATAATATTTTTTATATCTCTAATTTATCTATAAATCTAATTTCTTAAAATAAGCTAATATAATTAGACTATCTAATAAAAATTATTTCTAGGGGAATTAAGATTAAGATAAGGGGAATTACTATCTAGTTTATTAATAATAATATCTATTAGTTTAATATATAGAAAGATAAACCTAAATTAGAGCTTATTATATTAATTCTAATATTAAAGTAAACCTTTAAATCTTATTTATTTCTAATATATAAATCCCGCTCGACTATAGTAGTCGCTAATTTAATTAGAGGTTCTATTATCTCCCCCGTATTTATTAGAAAGCGTCCCTATAGCTCTCGCTATAATTTCGACTTTAATATTAGCTCTATATTTAGTTATAATAACTTAGATTTAGAGTTAGCTTTAGATTTAGCTTTAGATTTAACTTTAAATTTAGATTTAGATTTAAATCTTAATTTTATAATTTCTAATTATAAGGATAGGCTACGAAAGAGATAAAAGTATAAGTTTAATTCTAAAACTATAACTTATTATTATCGCTATCTAGGGTACTTAGAGAATATATAATAGTTTAAATATTATAGTATTAATCTATTTAAAAAAGTTATAGATAAGGTATCTTATATATCTTACGCTATTAAAAAGATATAGTAAATTAAATAAGATGGCGACTACGAATAGCGAACATACCTACTAGGGCCCCTACGGGGCTCTAGAGACCTCTAATATAGAGGTTATAACGAGCACAACTAAGAACCAAAAAAAGGAGTCGGTAGGAGTCGAGGGAGGGTAACGCGATAACGGAGATAACGCGGGAAGAGGAAGTAGATATATATTAACTACGCGTATAGACGCGATAAGACGAATAGAGAGGTTAAGTAGGGAAGTAATAAAGGCTATAGAGAGCGGTACGAAATAAAAGGAGAAAGATTACGGGCGTAATTATATTAAGAGGATAGACTAATTAGTTAAGAACGCGATAGAAACCGTAAAAAATATATCTTTCGAGGATCTCGATAGATAGAAATTTAGACTATTTAAAATAGTAATCTAGCTAGTAAGGGAATATATAGAATTAGCTAAAGCTAAGCGGAAAGAGACCTAAAAGTAGATAGAGAAATAACTAATTAGAGATCTACCCTTAGCGCTATAATAATTCTAGACCTAAAAGGTAGCTAGTAATACCGCTAAACTACTTATATATAAGTAACTAAACTCGGCGCTACTACCTTCCCGTATCGCGGTAGGAAACGCTAATAAGAAAAGGGTAATAATTAGAATAAAAAGTAAGAAGGAGAGAAAGAAGATTAAGTATACTACGCTAGTATAACTTAAAGATATATTCTATAATAGCGGAGTCTCGGTAGGCTCTATTATTATAGTAAAGTACTTCTATAATAGGGGTATAGTCCTATATATAGCCTTAAGGGAGATAAAGAGGGCGGTAGAGAAGGACGCTAAGGTAATCTAGAGAGGTTATCTATTAATCTATATCCTTAAATCTTCCTTTATAGTAGCTATCGACTTAGTAAGAATCGACGCGTTCGATAATAAAGACTAAGGGGCTTATATCGAGAAGCTAAAATAGGAGAATAGTACCCTTTACCCCGGATTAAAGGTAGTAAGGGTAGAATAGCCCCTATTTATATAGATAAAGAAGACGTATAGAGGGACTAAGAAATACTCTATACTCCTAATTAAAACTAAGGGCCCTAAAGGGGTAAATAGACTAATAGTAAAGAATATAATAGAGAATAACTAGCTACTCTACTATAGAAAATAGGAGGTAGTAAGCGAACTAAAGTAGTACTATTAATACTAGTAGTACGGCTACTTTTAGGGATCGTACTAGAGACTAGAAAAGTACGGATACTACGTAGGAGCCTATCTTACTAAGGATTATCGAGGCTAAAGGTAGAGACGCTACGTAGTCTACTAAAATAATTACGAGGTATAGAGCTTAATCTATTAGGTCTACTAATATAAAATAGAACGTCTTAAATAGAAGAGAGAGAATACTCCTAAATAGTATAAGGAGCCCTTAATAATAATCTAATTTACCTCGGCCTTAATCTAAATAGAGGATAGATAGAAGATAATATCCTTAAAAAGAAAAAGGTTAAAAGAAATCTTAAATAACTAATAATTAAGAAGGATAAGAAGGCTATCTAAGATATTAAAAAGAGAACTAGAGTAAATATATCTAATCTAGTTTAGAGGAAAAACCGGCTTCTAAAATATAATTAACGCGATTAATATAACCTTAATACTAAGTATAACGAATACTAGTCTTAACGGTTCGAATTTTAATACCTATATCGATAAGTAGAGATAGTATATTAAAGGTCTTATAATATAATATATAAAAGTCGAAAGACGGAGTACTAGTACCGCTCCTTAAGGAGCGGGAAGTATAAGATTTTAATATACTAGCGATCTAGGAACCGAGCTATAATACGTTTAATAGATTAATATATAATCTAGACTCTAATAGGTTCCTACTAGCTTATAAATTAGGCCTAGATATATAGATATACTTTTATATTAATAAAAGGATAGATCTAATTAGCTAAAAGGTTAGATACTAAGGAGGCGACTTTTACTCCCTTAGATTAAGTATTAAGTAAGATAGTAGAGATAAGGAAGAATATACTCCTCTTTAGCCCCCTACTTAAGAACTAATCCTCTAGGTATATAATATATATAACTAGTCGCTAGTATTAATAGAGGTAGCGATAGCCTCTCTAGTACTAGTATTTTTAGAATAAACCTTAGAGGAGGAAGGCGAATATATAGCTCTTAGAGACTTTAATCTCTACTATCCTAAATAGAATAATAAAGGGTAATATATATACTATAAAATAGCTAATAGACTTATCGAAGTTATCTAAACTAAGGAAATAACTCTAGAGCTATTAAGCGACTTAGCTATATAGAAATCTTAGGGCTAGGAGTTAGCTATTAATCTAGTCTTCCTAATATTAACTATCTATTAGGCTATAGTTTATTATACTCTAAAAGAAGACCTAGAATACGTATCTAACTATATACTAGTAGTAATAGAACTAGAATAGTAATAGAAAGAGATATTAATAAGAAAATAATAACTATAGAAAAAACTAGCCGAAAAAGATACTACCTTTAAGATAGCTAGAGGTAGTAATACCCTATAAAGTACTCTCTCTAAGAGGTCTATAAGAACGGAGGAGGAGGTAGACGCCTTCGTAGAGACTATAAACTAAGGTTTCTAGGAGATAATAAAGAACTATATATTATAGATAGAGCCTATAACTAACTCGAAATTATACTAGAATATAGATTATATAAGAGTTATTAAGGTAGTTAAACTTAGGCTAAAAAAGTACTACCGACTCTAAAACGAGTAATTAACTAAGGAACTTCGGAAGGCTAAAAGAGAGAAGGTAAAGATTATACGTAAAACTCGTATACTCTATTAGCGCGAGGGAGTATATAAAGCGTCTCTAAGAAAAGACGGAATCTAGAAGCTTACCCGATAGGGAAGAGAGCGAAGTACGGCTCTAAAACCCTTATTATAATTCCCGGCTATTCTAGACTAAAGAGGGATAAAATAATCTAGATTTAAAAATAAGATTAACGCCTTAAAAAGAGTACTATTTCTATCTATCTTAATAACTAATCTAGAGGATATTCTAGGTATCTAATATCTAACTCTAGTACCTATAGGGGATAGGATTAATAGAGACGAGATACTAAAAGTAATTATATACCTAATAATAAATAAAGCTTTAGATATCTTAGAAATCCTTAATTAGTTTCTAAAGAGTATAGTTCTATATATTATAGACTCTCTTACTAGACTCTTCTAAGTTTACTTTAACTTAGAATACTACCCGAAAATCTTTAAGGAGGCTAATACGGTAATATTAAAAAAGCTAAATAAACCCGACTATTCGAAATCTAAGATATACTAACTAATAGCCTTACTTAATATCCTAGATAAAGCGCTAGAAATAATAATCTCGAAGTAGCTAGCGAGACTAATAGAAAGATATAGTCTCCTCCCTTAATAGTAAATAGAAGCGAGAAAAGGTAGATTAATAGAAATAATACTAGAATCGCTAATAGAAACGGTTTATATTATATAGAACTATAGTACTATTAATAATAGGAAAATCGCTAGCCTACTTTTATTAGATATCGTAGGTACCTTCGATAACGTCTTGTACGAGAGGCTCCTCTATAACCTAAGGGAAAGGAGAGTCCTAGAAAAGATAGTAAGATAGATATCTAGCTTCTTTACGGATAGAGCGATATCCGTAACGTTAGGGGGCTAGACGAGCGTAATAGAGGTAGTAGAGACGGGTATTCCTTAGGGATTACTAATTTCCCCCGTACTATTTCTCTTCTTTAACGTCCCTCTAATTAAATAATATATAAGGGCCGCTCTCCCCGTCTAGATAAAAGATTTTATTAATAATATTTATCTACTAGTATATAGCGGAAGTATAGAAGATAATTATAGAGTACTATATAAGGCCTATAATATCTATCTTAGATAGACTAAAATATATAGAGTAATATTCGCCTCTAAGAAATATAAGCTAGTATACCTTATAAGGAGCCTAAAGAAATTTAATATAAAGATATCCTTAGACTTTAAAGAAATAAAAATAGACCTTAATCTAAGTATTAGAATACTAGACTTATATATAGATATTAAACTCCGGTAGGGACTATATATTACCTAGCTAACGGCCCGTACCGTAGGATAGAAACGAGCCCTAGAATACCTCGCCGGCTCGATATAGGGAGCGATATTCGCCAGGTGTCGCACGGTATATAGTATAGTTATACGCCCGATATTAACGTTCGTAGCACCGATCTGGCACTATCCTCGCGGGACTAAGGGATTCTCCCGGAAGCCCTCCGAGAAGCTAGCCAAGATACAAAACGAGTGTCTCCGTAAAGTAACCAAGATATATAGGGCTATACCTATCCTAGTTCTAGAGGCGGAAGTATTAATACCCCTACTAGAATACTAGCTAGATAAGCTAGTACTATAATACTAGGCCTTACGAGGTACCTACGCCGCTACGAGAGAGGGTAACGAACGAATCACCCGATACCTCTAGGCTAGTAGAGGTAGAAGGAGGAAGCTAAGACCTATACCTATAGCGGAAAAGGAAGCCTAGACTCTTAAGGCCCTAGAAGAAAAGAGCTAGGACCAAGTGGCTATTAGTATAAGAAGAAAGAAGAAATAAGTTAATCTACTTAGAAATATTAAAGAATATTAGAGTATTAACGTTATAAGACGGAAAATATAAGACTAGTTCCGCGATCGAAGATCGAGGAAATAGGAAAAGTACTAA
Source organism: Usnea hakonensis (assembly GCA_013423325.1). NCBI lineage: Eukaryota > Fungi > Ascomycota > Lecanoromycetes > Lecanorales > Parmeliaceae > Usnea > Usnea hakonensis. The sequence goes on along the minus strand of BLJB01000477.1, from coordinate 8,498 downwards.
TAAGGGACTCCGAGTACGATAAGAACCCCCGCTTAGATAGGAGGCTTGTACGATAGGAGGTTCGATTACTATAGGATATTGAGGAAAGCTGAGAGCTCGGTCGCTATCTAGATAAAGAGCGGCAAAATCGGACTTAACGTATTCCTTAATAGAATAAGGGTACTAGGGATTAACCCTAACTATATATATAGATAGAGAAAGTAGAATATTAAATATATTCTCCTCTTCTATTTAGAATTATATAGAGATAGACTACGGCTACTCGTAGAGGTAGGTATTAGGGATTTCTAGATAATACTAACTACGACTAAAGGGATTTAGGTAGTAATAAGATAGATAGTTAATTTAGGCTAGTTAAATAGCTTCGAGCTAGCTAGCGAATAACTTTAATAATTAAGACTACCCCTTAGGGTAGAGGAGACTACTAAGCCCAAAAAGGGCGTACGAAGAAAAGACCGCACCGGCCCTTAGGGGCCGAGGCGGTTAAGGGAAATAAATATAAGAACTAGAAAAGTCGAGGTATAGAAGAAAAAAGATACGCGGTAGTATACTAGAACTCCTTAAAAGTATAGTAGAAGGAAAACGTATTATTTAGTTAAAATTTTTATCTAGGGGTTCGCCCTTAGGTTTCTTCGACGCCTAGCTCTATTAGCTTAGCGATAATAGTACCCTTATTAGCTTATATTAAGTAGCTAGTATAGGCGTATAATACAATTAATTAATTAATAGTAAATTAAATATACTTTTTATATTCGCTTTAATAGATAATATTTAAATCTTATTTATAGCGATCTTAATATAATAAAAGAAATTAAGCTTAGTTTTAAATACTTTATTATCTTTTTTAATAACTATATAAAAGTCTTTAAAATAGAAATCCTCTATTTTAAAGATAAAGTATTTACTATATTTTACTATTATCTTATATATAATAAAAGAGGAGATTTTTAGTATAATAGACTATAAATAAACTAGAATAGTAAATACTCTAATTATAAGTTTAATTCGCAGGAGGATAGACTACGGCTACTTGCGGAAGCGGGTACTAGGGACTTCTAGATAATACTAATTATAACTAAAGGGATCCGGGTAGCGGTAAAGTAGATAATTAACTTCGACTAGTTAAATAGCTTCGAGTTAGCTAGTAAATAACTCTAATAATTAAGACTATTCCTTAGGGTAAAGGAGACTATTAAACCTAAAAAGGATATATAAAAAAGTAACTATACCCGCCTCTAAAGGCGGGGGTAATTAGAGATATAAAAGTTAGAGAATAGAAAAGTTAGCGTAAAAAAGTAGAGAGATATATAATAATATAATAGAACTTCTAAGAAATATAATAGAAAGGAGAGCGTACTATTTAGTTAAAATTTTTATCTAGAGGTTCGCCCTTAGGTTTCTTTAACGCCTAGCTCTACTAGTTTAGCGTTATAGTCACCCTTATTAACTTATATTAAGTAGCTAGTATAGGCGTATAAAACAATTAATTAATTAATAAGTTTAATTAATTTTATAATAATAGTAATATTATATAGAAGCCTACTATTTTAAGTAACTTTAAATAGAATAGCTTCTCTAAAAGATTTAACTAGGATCTAAAGGGATACGTCTTTATTATAATTAAAAAGATAGGTCTCTCTATAGAGTATTAGTCTTAATTAATAATAGTAGCTAATTATTTATATAATTATTATTTTATTATAAGCTATAAACTAATTTTCTATAAAGCTAATATTAGCGTATAGTTAAAACTAAAGTATCTTTATCCTATTAGCTTCTATAGCTAATATCTTACTTAAAAATCTAGTATTAACTAGAAAACTAATTAAGATTATATTATTATTAAGAGTTCTATTAGGCTTTTAGAATATAAAGGAGATTAGATCTATTAGATATTACTAGAAGATAAAAGGACTTTTCGTATCTCTTAAATAATATAAAGGAAGATTCTATATAAATTTCTTTATATTAAATAGCTAAAGCCTCTTCTAATAAGAGAAATATTACTACTATTAATAATATTAACTTAATCTAGAAAAGGCTTAATATCTATTACTATAGACCCCTAAATTATTATTATAAAAAATAAACTAGTATCTACTTTTATTTCTATTTATATTTCTATCTTTATAGCCTTTGCTATACTAGTACTAATATCTACTAGTACCCTACTAATATTAAATATAATAAGTTTAGAATTATCTAGATCTAGATCTCTTATAAATTATCTTAAACTATAATATTATAATCTTTTATTAGACTTTTTAACTTTATTTATATTTATTATTTAAGAATTCTATAAGTCTAAAAGCTATAACGAGGCTATCTCGAATAATAATCCTAATAATAAGGACTAAAAGGCTACTATAAAAAATAAGATTAATTTGCTAATAGAGAATAGAATATAGAAGCTAGTAGATTATCTATTAAACTATAAGCTTCTAAAAGATAAATAGATATTTACTTTAAAGCGAGACCCTAAAGGAAAAGTTACTCGCTATAAAATATATTAAATAGTACTAAGATACTCTTAATATAAAGGTTTAGATTATAATAAGATTTTTATTTTAGTTATTAAGCCTATAAGTTATAAGGTCTTATTTACTCTTATAGTAGCTCTAGATTAGAATCTAGAATAGATAGATATTAAAATTATCTTCTTATATAGGGTAGTTAAAGAGGTAATCTATATAATATAGTCTATTAGTTTTAAATTAAAGTAATATCCTAATAAGGTTTATAAATTTAATAAGACTTTATATAGTTTAAAGTAGTTCTCTTAAATATAGTATAATATCTTTTTTAACTTTATAAAGGAGTAAGAATTCTACCCTATTAATATTAACTATAGTATATTTACTAATAGTTATAGAGATATTATTATAACTCTCTATATAAATAATATATTTATAACTAGTTCTAATTATAGAGATATCTAGCGTATTAAGGATACTCTTAATACTTAGTTTTAAATAACTAACTTAGGGCCTTATACTTATTATTTAGAAATAATAGTAATTTAAGATAGAACTAAAAGAACTATTTATTTTAAATAAACTAAATATATTAAATATATATTTTATAATAATAGTATATAGAAGGCTAAGCTAGTCTCTACTTTTATAAAGACTTTAGCTAAATATAAACTAATAGAGAATAGTTATTAGACTATTTAAAAGGATAAGACCCGCTATTAATTAGTTATAAGATCTCTTATATATATAATATTTAAAATTTAATTAGATCTAGCCTTTACTATCTTAATAGTTAATTACTATATATATAACTTAACTAAAAAGTATTAGAGAGTAGTTAAAAAGATCTTTATATATCTTAAAGAGATTATTAATATAGAACTAATCTTTTAGAATACTCTTTTAAACTTAATTAGCTATATAAACTCTAATTAGATAGATAATATAGCTATCTATTATTCTATTTCTAACTATATATTTAATATAGAAAGTATAATAATTAGCTAGTCCTCTAAATATTAGACTACTATTACCCTCTCTATATATAAGACTAAATATATTAACTAAACGTAAACTATTAAAGAGGCGATTTAGTTATAAAGTCTATTAATATCTCTATATTTTAGATATAGTAATAGCCTAGAAATAATTATTATTTATAGAGATAATTAGAGGGTAATTATATTATTAAAAAACTCTAGATCTTATAGTTATACTAAATATATTAATATTACTAATTATTTCTATAGGGAGAAAGTAGCTAATAAATTAGTAGCCTTTAAATATACTCCTACTAGTTTATAAATTATTAATAGATTAATTAAGGCTCTTTTTAGGAATAAGTTTAAAATATTTTATAAGACTATTAATCTAAAATAACTAAATTAATAACTAGATAGTCTATAAAAGATATTCGCCCTTTCTAATTTTTAGCTATTAAGATTAATATATAATTTATTCTTTCTAGACCTCCTTTTTAGATATATTATTATTATTATTATTATCCCCTCTTAGCGCCTTAAATACTAAATTATCTAGATCTTTTAGTACTAAATTAGTTCTATTAACTAGTCTAGATAGCCCAAAAAGGGCGCACGAAGAAAAGACCGCACCGGCCCTTAGGGGCCGAGGCGGTTAAGGGAAACAAATGTAAGGACTAGAAGAGTCGAGGTATAGAAGAAGAAAGATACGCGGTAGTATACTAGAACTCCTCGAGAGTATAGTAGAGGGAAAACGTATTATTTAGTTAGAGTTTTTATCTAGGGGTTCGCCTTTAGGTTTCTTCGACGCCTAGCTCTACTAGCTTAGCGATAATAGTACCCTTATTAGCTTATATCAAGTAGCTAGCATAGGCGTATAATACAATTAATTAATCAATCAACTAGTCTAGATAATTTAGCTTATTAGTCTTATTAACTAGTTTATACTTAATAGATTTTCCCCTTATATCTTTTCTCTTTACTATTAATTACTAATTAATTCTTTTTCTTTTCCTCTTTAGAGTTAATTCTAACTATTAATATATAGGGGCCTTTTTAATCTATATTATATAGGTACTTATAGTATTTATAATATTATCTTAGTCCTAAAATATTACTTCTAGCCTCGTAGCTATTTATCTAGTTACTATTTAATTATTATAGCTACTATAGTTACTCGAAATATTTCTTATATAATAGATAGACCTTTATATATATCCTTTAACCTCGTTTTATTTAAAATTTAATATATACTTAGTAGATATTAAAAAAGATTTTTAAATAATTATATTTTTACGAAAAGTAGAAAGTTTATATAGTAATATTATTATAAGATTAAATATTAAGCTATTATATAATCTAATATTTACTATTATATTATTATATTACCTCTACTACCTTAATATTATTATCGTATAGTATAGAGTTAATATAGGAGTTAGAATTTAATTTTTAGAAGAAGAAATACGCTCGAGTAGGAGTATTAAAATAGAAAGGTTTATTAAGTTATATAACTTCGTTATATAACCTTAGCGCCTTAGTATTTTATAAATAGTCTTATATATTTCTTATACTTTTATAATTAATTAACTAAGAAACAAGTGTTCTATATACCTACTTTTAACAATATTTATAATCTAGAAAATAGGGCTATTAGCTAGTCTTCTAAATATTAAACTACTATTATATTATTAATCTATAAGGCTAAATATATTAGCTAGACCTAAGCTACTAAAGAGGTTATCTAGTTAAAGGGGCTTTTAAGGGAGATTTACTTTAAGGGGGGTCTCTAAATCGTTATTATTTATAATAATAATTAAGGCGCTATTATATTTATAAAGAATCCTCTATACTATAGCTATACTAAATATATTAATATCTAATACTATTAGATATAAGGATAAATTAATAATAGCTAGATAGATCTAAAATATATTCTAACTAATAAATAGGTTGCTAATAGACTTATTAAGATACTCTATAGAGATAAGTTTAAAACCTTTTATACTCTACTTAGTTTTAAATTATATCTATAATAATTCTAAATTATTTTCTACTACTAGTATATAGGAGTATCTCGCTTTCTAATTATAGTAGTAGTATTATTCGTAATTAGCCCCCCGCCTTTTAGGTAATTAATCGGGTAATCTATCTAAGTCTATAGAGCCCTAATATTACTCTTACTACCCGCTTTTACTAAGGGGGGGGGGGGGGGGGGTT
>BLJB01000476.1:0-33125 GCA_013423325.1 Usnea hakonensis | reverse complement strand
TTAGTGCTTCGTTCGCCACATTCGAACCAGGCAAATCACATGCAATGCACAGGGAGGCACTAGGAGGTTTTTGAGCAGTGGTTGGCCTGTCTCATTGCCATGGGCAGGCCGAACAGTGACCCCTGAAGGTACTGGCCTTGCCACAGCACTAAGAAGACTCCCATATCTATTCGATATAGACCTGGAGTAGATAGATATGTAATGTATATATACAGGCAGGGGTGGGTGGGCGAAAAAAGCCTGCAATGCAATGAAGGAGACTCTGAAAGAGATAAATCGACTGAAGAGCCATTGCCAGTACAAGTCACCCTATTTATACACTCCTGGAAGGACACAGTCTCCTGATTCTCATGCTCGGGCCATTGCCATGGCCATGGCCACCGAATCCATGCACCGAAACAACACCGAAACGAGTGATGCGATATGCGAATATACGATATCCGAACTCACTAACCCCTAGTCCTACTGTGGCGATTAGTGCTTCGTTCGCCACATTCGAACCAGGCAAATCACATGCAATGCACAGGGAGGCACTAGGAGGTTTTTGAGCAGTGGTTGGCCTGTCTCATTGCCATGGGTAGGCCGAACAGTGACCCCTGAAGGTACTGGCCTTGCCACAGTACTAAGAAGACTCCCAAACCCACACGACGATCTTATAGAGACTCGTCCATAGCGAATAACGCCATCACTAGTGCTGAGGAAAGTACTGGTACCTTCGTGATGTACCGAGTATACGAGCGAGTGTCTCTTGGAGTGTCTCTTGGAGCGAGTGTCTCTTGGAGCGAGTGTCTCTTAGAGCGAGTGTCTCTTAGAGGGTCTCGATATGGCGTTGCCTTGGTGAGAGCTTATTAAATAGGTGATATAGTGAGTATCTCTTAGAGCGAGTATCTCTTAGAGTGTCTCTTGGAGTGTCTCTTGGAGTGAGTGTCTCTTGGAGTAAGTGTCTCTTGGAGTATCTCTTGGAGCGAGTATCTCTTGGATTGGTGTAACGACCGAGTAAGGGTATCGTTATGGCGCTACCTTATAATAACCCTCCGAATCGGTATGATAGTTCGTTAATATGGCTCCGTATCGTCCTGACTATCGTCTTATTCAATAGGGAGAGTAGGAGCACGGTCTTCGGAATCGTCCTGCTCAATAGGGAGAGTAGGAGCACGGTCTTCGGAATCGTCCTGTAAAGGAGCGACGAGGTAATGATAGTATTATTGATCCTCTGAGAGCTATACAATAGGGTCATCTTGCCTGTAGAGGATTCGTTTGGCCATAAAAGAATAGTGGTATATCCGAATCGATTCAAACGAGAATATAAGGCTGAATTCTATGAGGCGAAGACGATATTAACGGAGTACCTCGTATAACTCCAAAGTAACATAAGGCCTTGCGGCAAAGAAGCAAATAGTATAGTAGTAGACCTCGAAAGCATATAAGAGTTAAATAAGATTAGTCGATTCGTAGCACCTCGTTTCTTTCCTTCTTTACCCTGGGAGTGGTGCTCTAAGCGAGTGCGTTATAAGTGAGTTTTATGGAGTTTCTAGGCTAAAAAGTACACCAGAAAATCTGCTTAAAGTACTTGATATTGATAGCGGGGTAGTGATTAATGAGTCTAAGAAATAGCTTGTTACCTGTATAGAGGTATAAGAAGGATACCCTAGGGCTATCTCCTATATTGGAATCAGACGAATTGTCTTCCGAATCATCCCTCTAGCGCTGCCTTGAGTGGTACGATTGGTTATGCTAATACCGTACCTTTTTTCGAAGACGAGTATATTCGGCTTCTAATTGATCTGGGCTAGCCGTGCGAGAAGTGGGAGCATGCTTCTGGATACGGTTCGTAGTGTTCGCTTTATTCGATTTGGGAGGGGGACGAGGCTTGCTTTTGGCCTTACTAACCTTCCTAGTAGAGCGAGTATTAATAGCCATAGCGACGACGAGGGTGGTTTATTTGGTAAAGTAGAAGTGCTTTTAGTATATAGAAGGCGAATAACGAATATAGGAAGCTTACTAAGTAGATAATAGTAGCACGAAAAAAGCCTACAATATAATAAAGGAGACTCTAAAAGAGATGAATCGACTAAAGAGCCATTGCCAGTACAAGTCACCCTATTTATATACTCCTGGAAGGACACAGTCTCCTGATTCTCATGCTCGGGCCATTGCCATGGCCATGGCCACCGAATCCATGCACCGAAACAACACCGAAACGAGTGATGCGATATGCGAATATGCGATATCCGAACTCACTAACCCCTAGTCCTACTGTGGCGAGCCTTTATCTAGTATCTAATCGGACCCTAAACTACTTATCTATACGACTTCGTTTATACTAGTTATATTTAATTTCTAGTATATAACTATTCTCGTATATCGCCTATCTCGCCTTAGTCTAGTATCTAATTAGACCCTATAACACTTATTAAAGAGACTAGAGCGATTCTTTTAGTAGGCTATTCGCTGTTAGGGATCATGGATCCGGAATGGCTCCGGCCATTACTGCCGCAATGGCCAAATGGGCTCTTGCTACTATTGTTAGTACAACTCACTAGTGTAATTCACTATTTAAGGTGAATTTTCAGATAGAATAATTTACTCTTCTTACACTTTATAAAGTTTACTATAATAATAGTAGTAACCCCCGGTTATGTCGATATTACTATACTATAGAAGTACTAGATATTAATACTATAATCCGTCCTTGCTTCCGCTACGGTAGATTATAATCCTAGATATACTATTACTAGATCTATAATCCTTGCTTCCGCTATAGTAGATCTCCTAGTCTTTTATTAATCCTTACTATTAGATTCTAATACTCCTAGTAAGTGCGGCTTCCTAGTAACGCCTTAGAAATCCGTTATTAGATTCCTAGGATATTATCCTGGCTTCTAGTAGTACTCTATTGGTATCTACTCCTACCGCAAATTTGATACGTACTACCTACCAAATCTAGGTATACGCTAAGAACGTTAGTAAGATCGAGATTCCTAGGGAGATTATAGTAACTATAGTCTATATTACTAGTTATTATCTATAGCCTAAGGCTATTATTATCTGTTCTAAGTAGGGATAGCCTCTATACCCTAGTAGCTAGCTTACTAAGCCTACCTAGTTCTAGTATTCTCTTAGAGTATTCCGTAACTAGACTATTAACCTTCGTACCGCTCTAGAAGTTTAGTATTTCTTTCGTTATTATAAACCGCTATCTACTAGTAATACTCCTACTAAAGAAAGGCCCTTTTTACTACTGTTAGGGTTGGTATAGTAATGTGAGACTAGAAGGATAGATATATTTCTATACAAGTATCTAGTAGTATTCTAGTAAGACTAATTCTTGAAAAAGAAGAAGAGAAAGAGGGGGGAATCGCTTCCTTAAGCTTATTCGCCAAGAAGCCAAGCTAATACCTATATTACGTATACTAAGAGGATACGTAATACTTGGTAATATTATTATTATAGCGCTACTACCCCTAAGCCTAATAACTATCTCCCCTCCTAAGGATTCGTCCTCGAATCTATATCTCTATATCTAATACTTATTAAAACCCCAAAATCTAGTAGGAAAAGAAGGGAAAGAGTTACTATAGTATAATAATTATAATACGTACTTTACGCGAATCTAAATAGTAAATAAAGCGTATTTTTATTTTAGTAGTTAAATAATATATTTTATTATCGTTACGCGGGTACTAAGTAACGCGTAAAGTTAATATTTAATAGGGCTAATAATAAAATCTCGGGTATAAAATCTAATAATTTTAGGTTTATTTTTCTTACTTCTATAATATATCTTTATTAATACTTTAATTTCTAAATACTATTTTATTATCTTATTTATACTAGGGAGTCGTCTTCTTTACTTACGATATCCGATTCTAATCGTAATACTTAAGATAACCCTAGCTACGTATCTATTTAGGGTTCCGTTCTTAGTATTTAAATTCCCTTATATACGCGAGGTAGGCGTTTTATCGAAGAAATCCTATTATCTATTCTAAGCGAGAATAGTGAAAATTATATCCCCTATATTAATTTGCTACCTTAAAATAAGACGTAGTAGGCTATTTAGATAGTTATTACCAAAATATCTACTTTGACCTTAGCGGGTATTAGTAGCGTATAGACTTTAAATTAGCCTATCGCTAACTAGCCTTCTACTCCGATCCGAAGTCTAGTTATTAATCCTCTATATAATATAACTTCTCCCGGGGGTAAGTATATTACCCTACTAGGCGGCTAGCGTACGCTTCTATTAGGCTTCTATCGTAAAGCGGGGGCTCCTTTCCTAGGTAACGCGTCTTTAATTTTTCCGGAGGTCTCTATTAATCCCCTAAGTAGACCCTTAGTCGTAAGTTTTAAATATTATTAACCTAGTATCGCTTACGTATTCTTAAGGTAGTCGCCTAGCTATTACGAGGTAGTATAACGATCCTAATATTCTTCTTATAGAGAATACGTGTTACCGGTACCTCCGATAGATATAGCGAACTAACCCTTATTCTTATAATACGTAGTTTAATACTAAAGGTTATATAGTATCTAAATATAACTATTACCGTTAACTAAGGAAGGACTACGTATCGGTAGATTTTTTCTAGTATTCTAGTAACGCGAGTAGTATTATTTACGATTATATCTACTACTAACTTCTAGTAGCTACCTATAAATATTAGAATCTATAACTTAGCTAATAATCTAATATATAATCGCTAAGCCCGGGCTATCTCTATCTATTATAGTCTTACTCTAGGATATACTATATATTACCCCCTTCGGTACCTTAAACACCGTACTATAGAGTTTGACCGGCGCTTAATAGCCGTCTAACGCGTAGCTATACGATTTAGAAAGGTAAAGAAACTAGATTCTTTATCTATCTAAGTTACTAAAGCTAAGACCTTAAGGGGGATCTACGCGACTCTTAAAGCTATTTTAAATATATTATAATATATAGTATATTTATCGCTTTCCTTCTTATATTACCTATATATTTTATAGGCGTCGTAGCTAATATTTCTTAGAATCGCTTACCTCCTCTCGATAATATATAGCCTCCTATAGGACTACCCTTATCTCCTAGGAGTAACGGTTCGAGTTCCGATAGTGGTCGTTTAAATTCGCCCTCCGATAGGCTAAACTTATCTGCGGAGGGGGCTACTAGAGCGAATTAAGTAATTAGAGAGGGAGAGTAGGCGCGGTATTATATATATATATTACTAGTATATCTACCTTCGGGTATTATATTTCGCGATACTACTTCGGCGGTCTTAATATTTACTTTACTATAGGGCCTTAGGCCCTCTTAGTTATTACTCTTAGGGTAATAGAGAATTATATACTAATTATATATTTTACCTACGTAACTTTTATTTATTAAATACGTCGACTAAATCTGGAGTATTTATATCGTCCTTAGTAATCTACTAGTTATATTTCTTAGGATAGCCTACCTAGCGTACTAGATATTCTAGGACTCCTTTTCGCGTACGTTTCTTTAGGATTTCTTCTACTTTACCAATTTTATCGTTATCTATCAAATTAGGAGCTAGGTACTCTAGGATATTCGTATTATCCTTTCTCCTTTAGTATAGCTCTAATAATAATATATAAAAGATAGGATAAATACGGTAAGCGGGGGGTAACTATAGGTAGTATACTTACTTCCCTACTTACCTTCTAATACGGAAAGGTCTAATTACTTTATCTAAAAGCTTCTTATTTAGCCTTTTTTACTTTAGATTCTTAGCTAATAGTAATACTAGATCACCTTTTCGGAATTCTTACTTCTAGTAAATTTAATTATAGGATTTCGCTTATATCTTAAGTACGCTTTATTAGCGTTTTACTAGATCTTATCTAATTAAATTAATTTTTTTAACTCGTTCTTTTACTATAGATACCTCTCCTTTAGTAGCCTCGTCCTCGTAGCGTAGTTCTATTTTAGGGTTATACCTATATATTGCTTTAAAAGGACTATACCCGATTATTATATAACTATTTTATTAATATACGAATTCTATAATTAATAATAGTATTATCTAGTCGTCTTAATTATCTAAGTAGTATATACAGAGGTAGTACTCTAGTATCTAGTTTTACCTTTCGGTTTATCTATTAGTTTATAGGTAGAAGGCGGTACTTAGCCGGCGTTTAATCTATATCTAGTAGTATACTTCTAATTAGAATATACTTATAAAGATAGATCCTCTATCTATTATAATATCTTGCGGGGCTCCAAATTTAATAAAGATCTCTTATATTAGGATTTTTTCTAACTCTATAGTATTAATTTTCTTAGTAGTAGGAAGATAGTAGGCTATTTTAGTATACCTATCTACTACTATAAGAATCGAATTATAAATAATACTATTTCGCTTACTTGGAGGTAAATTAGTAATAAAATTTATTATAATTTCTTTCTACGGATTTGAGGGGATTAGTAACGCTCCCAATTTATTATAGGGGCGATAGCGTTTTACCTTAACCCTTTAATAGATATTATAAGTACTTATATACTCCTTAATATCTACTTTTATACTTTTCTAAAAGTATTTTCTACTAATTAATTTAGAGGTCTTATTAGCCCCGAAATACCCCGCTAAGGGGTTATTATAATAGCGTTTTATTAGCTCTTTATAGATAGACGCTTCTTTAGGGATATATAGTCTACTATTATAGTATAGTAGCCCCTAGCTATCTATTATTTAAGCTCTAATATCTTTATTATATTTACTTTACGCTTTATTAGCCTTCTATTAGATAATAAGAATATCCTCTTATTAAAGTATCTTAATAAGTTTATAGATAAGCTTATTACTAGGATTATATATTATTTCGCTTATAACTAAAATATTAGCTACTAAGTATAAGATAAACTATTTATAACTAATAGTCCTAGCGATAGGGTTAAGCTATACCTTAGCTATATCGTAATTATATTAAGCTAGTATCTCGCCTAGGCTTTTTTCTATTTAAGGCTAAGGGTTCCTAGTCCTTAAATAATATACTATATTTAGATATATTTCCTATATAGCTATAGTTATTAATAATCTAAATACTATTTTTATAGGTACTTAATCTATATTATTTACGCTATCTCCTAAGGCTATATCTATACCTTACTAATATATAGTTTGGATTACTATAAAAATCAGATTTAATAAGCTTCTAATCGTTACTAGCTTTTACTATAATATTAGTAGTAACTTATTAATTAAATAGTTTTCGTCCTTATAATTAGGGTATCTTAATAATATATCGGCGGGGTTTATCTTACTAGAATAATATAAAATATAGAAATTAAAACTAGCTAACTTTATTATCTACTTTATTTACTATCTATTTAAATTCGGCTAATCTATAAAATACTTTAGATTATTATAGTTAGTTAGGATTTTAACTAGGCTATTTACCCCTTCTAAATAGTAACGCTAATATTTAAATATCGTAATAATAGTAAGTAACTTCTAATTATAAATCTTATAGTTCCGCTCTATATTAATTATCTTCTTAGAATAGAAAGCGACTAGATACTACTATTTATTTATCTTCTAGTACTAGATTAAAATCTCTACTAAAGTAAATTCGGAAGTATCTATCTTAATATAAATTAGAAGGTTAGGATTAAAGTATCTTAATAGAGGTATAGTCGTAAATACGGCTCGTAGCTTAATAAACGCTACTTTAGCGTTATCTAGCTATTTAAAAGGATCTAACTTCTTTCCTTTTTTACTTTCTTTTAAAAGATCTATTAAGAGGTTTATAATCTATAAATAATAATAGATAAATCTTCGATAAAAGTTTATAAACCCTAAGAATATCTAAATATTATAGTAACTTTTAGGTTTTAGCTAGTCTTAGATAGCGGTTACCCTACGTTAATCTATAGAAATATTATTAATTAATATAATAAACCTTAGGAATTTGACTTCGGTAGTAAAGAATTTATATTTTTTTAGACTTATAAAAAGATTTACCTCTCGTAGTCTACTTAAGATCTATTTAATATAATTAATATATTCTTCCCACGTTTCGGAGTAGATAAGTATATTATCTAGATAGATAATATAGAATTAGTTAATAAGACTACTTAATAACTTATTAATATATACTTAAAACGTTACGGGGGTATTAGTAAGACTAAATAGTATTACTAGATACTCGAAATAGTCGTACCGGGTCTAGAAGGCCGTCTTCTACTTATCGCCCTTTCTAATCTATATATAATAATATATATCCTTAAGATCTAACTTAGTAAATTACTTCGTACTATTAAGGCGGTCTAAGGTCTTACTAATTAATAGTAATAAATAGCGGTTCTTAATAATTACCTTATTTAACCTACGATAATTAATATATAAATATAGTCTACCGTCCTTTTTTAGAATAAAAAGAATAGGGGCTCCTATAGAACTAGTCGAATATTAAATCTATCCTTTTATAAGAGTATTATTAAGATAGCTATAAAGTATAGCTAATTCTATATTTAATAAATTATATAAGGGGCTAAACGGGGGTTCCGTAGTTATCTCGATAGCGTAATCTTATTCTTTATAAGAGGGAAGCTTTCCTACTTCCTTAATTAAAAAAATATTAGCGTAATTTTTAAGTTCCCGAGGGACTTCTAGTATCTTTACTATATTTTCCTAATAAAATATATTTATACCCGTAGTACTAATCTAGTAACTCGCTTCTAGCGCTACTATTACTAATATAATTAAGATATATACGATCTTTTCTCCTTTTAGCGAGGCCGCGAATTTATTTAGATTAAGTAGTTTATAAGTTTACTAATTAATATTAAAATACTATATTTAATCTATTATATCTATTTTTATTCTTTCCTCTATTAAGGTAGAAAGGCATAAGATTAAAGGCGGACCTTCTTTATTAATAGCGTAAAACGTATATTAGTAGTACTTCTTATATACCTAGCTATCGCGAATTATATATAATATAATATATATACTATAGTAATAAGTTGATTTTCTATCTATCTACTATAGGATTAGTAAGGGAGCTTCGATATAATAAAGATTATATTTAATTATAAAGCGTTAGCTAATTATATTAATCTCGGCTCTATTATTAAAATAGAATTATATAAGGACTAGATCCTTTAAATCTTTTTTAATAATATATCTATTATATATTAAAGAAGGTAATAAGATAACTCCTTTTACTACCCTCGTATAGATAGAGTCTTTAATAAGGGCTTATCTTTTCTCTTCTTTAAGACTATATATACCCGATATTTATTTAGTAACCCTAGTAGTATACTATTAGTATCTTCTATTTTCGGAGTAGTATACTCGATAATATAGTATCCCTTCTTTTTATAATTTTAATATTAAACTATCTTTAAAAATTCCTTCTTAGATTTTTCATTTAATTAAGTCTTACTCTTATTACCGCTTTTATTTTCTTTAGGCTTATTATTTATCTAACCTCTACTTTAATAGTTTATAGAGTTAGATCTTTATTTATTACCTCGGTTCCCTTTTTAAGATAATATATTATTACCTTTATAGGTAGTATTCCTTCGTCTTCGATTATTTTTAAATTATATTATTAGTAATATAAGTTCGTTTTATCTAGTTAGAATAATCTATATATTAGTAATAGCTATACGAATCTTTAGCTTTAGCCTAGTAAAGAAATAGGATATCCATTACTCTTCTATATAAGGGAGTATTTAGGCCTCTAGACTATTTAGATAGATATCGAATTCTCGGATTATTTAGTTCTATCTTTAAGAGGTATTAATATACGCTTAGATAATATCTAGCTTATAATTTACTAGGTCCTTAACGAGGTTTAGTAGAAAGGCTATATACTAGGGCTAAATAGAAATATTATCTAGATCTTTTACATTTTTATTTCGATATTATTCCTTTAGCGTTTCGGCTAGAAATTAGTTATACTATTAAATCTTATTATCTTTAATAATAAAGTTCTAGGGCGTTAGATTAAATTAGTCTTCTATATCCCTTATCTAATTTTAATATTCTCGAATACTTTTTATATAGAAAATCTATAGGTCCTTAAGCCGAAGGTTATATTATATCTTCGCCGGGCCTATATTCTTCTAGATACTACCGGCTATACGCTTTTTATTATATTCTAGGGCGTAAATCTCCTCTATTAAGTTTTAGAGTTATTGGTTCTTCGTAAAGATATCTCGCCTTCGAGTAGTATCTACTATCTAATCGTTAACCGTTTATTATAGGTTATTACTAGTATTAGTATTAGTATTAGTTTTAGTTTTAGTTTCGGTTTCTATTTTAATCTCTATACGGGTATATTTATCGTCTTCGAGTTCGAATATATAACTAGTACCTATTAAGGGGACTTATATATTCCGGCGCTAGTTTCTAATAATTACTAATAAGGATAATCCGCTAACGTTATTAACGTATCGCGGGTTCGCTCTAGTATTAGTTACTATTCTAGTTACGGATTACTATCCCTAAAAAGGGTAGAAGAATTAGAATTATTAAGATTAATATAGTAATATAAGACTAGAAGAATAGATATATTTCTATATAAGTATCTAATAGTATTCTAGTAAGACTAATTCTTAAAAAAGAAGAAGAGAAAGAGGGGGGAATCGCTTCCTTAAGCTTATTCGCTAAAAAGCTAAGCTAATACCTATATTACGTATACTAAGAGGATACGTAATACTTGGTAATATTGTTATTATAGCGCTACTACCCCTGAGCCTAACAAATATTATCTTTATTTATATTTCTCTACTATATAACTTTTACGCCTTTATCTAAATAAATTATTAATTATTTAGTTTATACTAATAATATATAAAGAGGGTTTATCTATTTTCTAAATATTATCTAGATAATTCTTCTAATTAGGGTTATTATTATTCTTAAGAATATAAATACGTTTTTTAGAAGTTAGAGGAACTCTAGACTTTTATATAATAATCTTAATATAAATACTATTATTAATTCTAAAAAAGTATAAGTTTATAAGAATAATTATTAAAATAATTACTAGAAATAGATTTATCTTTAATTAATAATATTACTATAAATCTTTTTAAAAAAAGTAGTATTAATAGTAAAATTTTCTAACTTTACTTTTTTAAATATATAATTAATAGTAGATAAGTTAGCCTTTTTTACTTATTTAACTTATTTCTCTTTTAAAATAAAGATTTTAAATCTATATCTAAAGTACTTAATATAGAGATTAGTATTTAGATCTTCCTCTACCTTTCGCTTTAATTAGGGGCTAAGAAGTCTTTCTATTTTTCTATAATGAAAAAAAGTTTCGGGTTCTTTAATAGATATATAGCTTATAGTCTATAATAGATATTCTAAATTATTATTATTATCTTACTCTTTAAACTTAGATTTAATAACTATAAGAGTAATTACTATAATAATAATTAGAATACTAGAATTATACTTATCTATAATTAAAATTAGTATACTAGTTATAATATAAAAAACTAGAGCTTAAAGTATATAAATTAGAGCTAAAATTAAAATACAAAATATATAAATAAAGGCTAGATTTAGTATATAAAGTATATAGATAAAAATAGAAAGTAGTTAAAAATTAAGAAAGATTTAACTATTAATATATTTATACGCTAATTTATAAGAATTAAGGCCGCTAAAAAATTAGTATAAAATCTTATTTTTAATTTAGTCTACTAAATAATTATTAGAATAATAATTATAATTAACTATATAATTTTTTTAAATATATTATATAATAAAATATTTAATTTATCTATTATTTTCTAGCTTTCCGCGTAAAAATCGAGTAGATATTATAAGCTTAAATTTATAAAATAAGTATAAATATCGAAAAAATTAGAATTCTATTATATTAGCTCTACTATAATAATTTAATTTTTAATTCTAATATTTTATAAATAAATAATTACCTCTAATCTAATTATTATCTATATAACTATATTACGCTTCTACGAATATAGCTTTAAGATTAGGCTTAAATATAATATTATCTATAATAAGATAAGCTATAGTAAGAACTATATTTATTTTTAGTTTTAATATAATTTAATTTATTAATTAAGTTATAAGAAAATAATATTCTAAAGCCTTAAAATTTTAAACTAATTTATCTAGAATCTATCTACTAATTAAAATACTACTATAAGATATTAATAAGAAGTTTAAATCTCTTAAATTATAGAAAACTTTATTTATAAATATTATTTCTATCTTAATAATAAACTATTTTAATAATTATTCTAATAATTCTATTTACTCGTTTTAACTATTACTCTATATAAAATTAGATATTATTAATAAATTATAGACCTTTTTCTATATAAGCTTCTATTCTAGTAGCTAGTTTATAAAATTATAAAAGATACTAAAATAATCTCTTAAAATATTCGCTTTTAAGTATTAGCTCTCGAGAGTTTATAGAAGACTATCGAGTCTTTTTTAACTAATATCTTTAAGGGTAAGATTTCTATATTATCTCTATTTAAAATATAGACTTTAAACTATACTTTTAACTAGATATAAATCTTTATATAATTTATATTAAATAAGTTACTTTTTAAAAAAAGGATCTTAATCTTTTTCTATATCTTATTTATTCTAATAAAGTTATAATTAATTAGTAGAATTAAAAGATAATAGTAATTTATAGCTCAAAAATTAATATAAGAATTCTAACTTTAAACCCTATATTAATCTTATAAATTAAATAATAGTAATTAGAATAATTACTAGAAAGTCTAAAGTTGATATCTTTTATCTTTAAAAGTATAAATAAAATTAAAATTCTTCTATAGTAATATTACTCGTTTTATATAATATATAGTAAGCTAGTATACTAGTAAAATATAATTAATTAGATATATTATTAGAAAATAAAATAATAAATATACTTTTAAATTATAAAACTAATTCCGCCTCTATTATCTTCTATAATATAAATAGAGCGCTACTCTAGATTTACTTTATCTAACTAATTAATATATAAATCTCCTTTATAAGTTAACTAAAGTACGTCTTTAGAATAATAAGCTCTATTAATTTCTATTATATTTAAATTTTATATAGTATAATAACTAGAATTTAATTAATCTATTACGAAATAGAATAAAATAGTAGAGATTAATATATTATCTAGTTAAAAATATCTTTTTTTACTACTTTTATTAATAGTTATTCTTATTTATAATACTTTTCTAGCTACTTTATATCGCTTTTATAATTTTTTTTCCTTTACTAAGAGAGGCTCTTTATTATCTTATAAAATTAATACGATATTTAATATATTATTTAGAAGATTTAATAAATTATCTAGAAGAGTTAATATAAAGTCTTAATTATTACTTTAAAAATCTAATATAAAAGGTTACGTAATATCTTATATAGCTATATTTTAATATTAGTAAAAAATAATAGAGGAATAAAAAAAAGAAATAAATTATTTTATAAAATATTTATTTATTATTCTAAAAGCCTTCTATTTGTAGCTTAATTAAAAGTAGAGAAGATATAACTTAAATATAATATATATAATTATTTAGAAATTTAGCGTAATAAGAAGATTTTAAGATATTATGACTATTTTTAATTGGAAAAATGAAGTACAATAACCAGTACGAAGAGAAGCCTTTCATATTAGGTAGGGAACTAGAAGAAGAAGATATACTACTAGATATAGATATAATAGGGACTACTACTACCCCTAAGGGGGTAGAGTATACTAATATAAAAGTAGAATAAGACGTAGCTACTACGTTCGCGATACTAATAATATAGATAGAGAGCCTAGAAGAGATACTCTAGATACTTAAGATCCTATTCGAATCTATACTAGATAAATATCGAGTAGCGGGAAACGCGTTAATTAATATTATATAAGTACTTATAAAAGGATAGAGTTAAAAAATTATAAAACTATACGCGGAGCTATAATAAAAGAAAGAAAAGTAGACGAGATAATATAAAGAGAAATAAATAAGAAGCTAAATAAATATATTAATATATTAAGATAATCTAACTATTAGATAGAGCTAAAGAAACCTATTTAAAATATTTAGAGAGGGCCCCCTTAGCGCTATAATCTATACGATCTAATTAGAGGATTCGAGAAAACGGAGATAGTTCCTAATACGAGTTAGAGATAAGAAGAAAAGTAAGAGTATAAGAGAAATAGTAGAAGAGATCCTAAAAGAACTAAAGGATATATAGATATAAAGAGAGAAAGTTAAATAATTAGAAATAGCGTATTATCTTTATAGTAGTAACCTCCTAATCTAGATAATTATAATAGACGTAAAAGAAGACTTAGAGAAGAATACGTCCTAGTTTATAAAGAAGTATATATCGGCTAGTATTATATAAAAGGTATACCTAGTAATAATATATAGTATTAGAATTAATAGAGTAGATACTAGTATATAGCTAGAAATAAAGAGGAGGATTAAATAAGATAATTAGAGAATATATCTAGAATTTAAGATTATAGGAATTAGATAACTATCTAATAATTATAAGATAAAAAAGTACTCGTTATTAATACTAAATCTTTCGACTCTAAAGATAATAGATATTCTAATATTTAATAGACTTATTAAAGCGAAGGAAATAAAAGCGGTAGAAAGGTTTAACTAGATAGCCTCTCTAACTAGATACTATAGATATTAGGAATATAGTTATATTATAAGAATATACTAAAACGAGGTATAATATACTAAATATAATTAGATATACGATATTTAAATATATATAATAGTAGTACTAGTAGTAGTCCTAGGATATACGGCGTATAGGAAGAAAGGTTATACTATATATAATATAGACTACTAGTTTAAGGCTAAAATAAAGAGGTATATAATAAGAAGGCTTACGAAAAAAAGGCTATTCTATAGCTAATATTAATAGAAAATAAATAGTAAGGGGAGCTAAAATAGGAAAAAAAAGACGAAGGTAAAGGAATCTATAGCCTTAATCTAAAGAAATAGACTCGAAGAACTAAAAGCTATATTCTAAAAAAGGATTAGAGAGAGTACGAACTAGGGCTAAGGACTTAGCGAGAAGGAGTTAATCTAAATCTAAATTAAAATTACTAAGATTTAAGCTTTAGAGAAAAAAATTATAATAGGAGAAATATAAATAATAGCGAAACCCTAACGGAGGTATAATTAAAATAGTATTTAAATCTATATATAGATAGTAATATATATATAGAGAAGTAGTAAGATTTTTCTCTAATAGTATATATATAAGACGATAGTATTAAATAGTTTTCTTACTACGAGTTAATAAGAGTTAAAGGATCCCGTAATTACCTTTCGAAGTTTAGGTAGACACGACGTATAAATTCAAATTCAAAAAAAGAAGATTTTAAAAAATATATTTAAAAGAATAATCTATCTATTTATAATTACTTCTTATAATTATCTAAATTATTAATTCTATAAAAGTTATTCTAGTTATTATTCTAATAATTATCTCTACTACTCTTATATTTTCGCTATCTTTATTCTAGCTATTATTCTAGTAATTATCTTTATTATTCTTATACTTTTACTATTAAAAATAGCTAGCTAGTTATTTTTTTTTTATAATAATAAATTTACTACTAAATTATTATTTTCTATAAGTTAATAAGTAGCTCTAAATATTAGTTTTAAAATTATTACCGCCTATTCTATTAAAAAGAATAGTAGTAATATAAGGAAAATCTAATACTACTAATAATCTCTAATAAAGACTAATATCTTTACTTTATAATAAATATCTATCTAATAGATTATTAAAAACTAAATAAAGTCTAAAAATAATAGAAATATTATTTATTAGATATCTAAAGAGCGGAAATCTAAAATATAGAATTATATTAAATATTAAGTAGCTAGCGTTAGCGATAATTAATTATATATTATTTATTCGCGCTATAACTACGCTTTAATCTACTTTAGTCTTAGATAGAGTATTAGTATCTTTACTAAATATCTTAAAAGCTAGGCGTATAATAAAAAGATTAATAATAGTAACCTAAAATAATTAGATCTTCGAGATATAATATTAGAATAAATATATAATTAAGCCTATTTTCTATATATAATTATTAGAATAATTATTAGAATTCGGGATCTAATCTAAATAGAGGTACTAAACTAGAGAAACTAGAATAATAATTAATAAATATTAACTATAAAGGGTAGATTTCGAAGATTACTTTCTATAAATAGTTACCTCCCTTAGTATATCTTATAATTCTATTAATAATATTTAGCTTTAGTACCCGTTTTTATATCTAGATAATATAGCGGTACTATCTAGTATATTAACTATTTATAATAGAATCTTAGAGAGGGTTTAATTAATCTAAAATTAGATCCTTAATAAATTACTAAATAATAATTTAAAGATATTTTTTACCTTAGATAAATAGTTACTATATAATAGATCTATATATATAGGCGTAGTCGCTTACTAGATTAATATTTAATTTATATATTAAGATACTTATATTAGCTTTAAGTAGATTAAAGGAGTATATAGTAGTAAAAGATTTACTATAATCCTTTTAAAGATTATTTAAATCTATAGCCTTAAAGATTATATATATATTATTATAAATAATAATACTAGTAATATAAGTACCTTATTTAAAGAAGTTATCTAGATATATAAAAAAAAAAATAAACGAGTTAAAGTAGAAATAGATTTACTACTAATAAATAAATAGAATAATATTTTAGTAATAATAAATAGCGAATATATTTTATATCTAATATATATTATTTAATTATTCTTAAGGTAATTAATAAAAGCTATTAAGATTTCGCCCTTAAATAAGTAGCTATAAGATTACTAAGGTAATAAGAATAAGGAGAACTTATAGAAACTAAAGAATAAAATTTTACTCTATCTTTTAATAAGGATATAATCTCTTTTATTTCTAATTATTTTTCTAATAATTATTTTATTCTTTTATTAATTCTTATAGTTTAATAAAAGCGGGATTTCTAGTTATTATTCTAATTATTATTCTAGTTCGCTAATAAGATTAAGTCTAGAAAACCGCTATCTATATTAATACTAGTAATTAGTATAAAGAGAAGTTCTAAGCTATTTAATAAAAAAACCTTAATAATAATAGACCCTTATATACTTTTCTACCTCTAAATTCTAAAGAAGGGATAAGAAAATTAAAGCTTTATTTTTAAAAATTTATATAGAATATAGCTACGCGCTAGAACTTAATATTTTATATATTAATCTATATATATTTATTATAAGTCGAAATTAGTATCTTTATTAAGAAGATAGAAGCTTTCTAGCTTAGACTTAATAAGGTAAAATAGAATCTAGTAATATATCTAATAGATATTATGTAATAATTTATTAAAATAATATAGATTATTAATAAGACTAAAAGTATAATAAGTTATAAGATATTCTATATTTATACTAGACTTTTTTATTATCTTAAAAAAGCTATAGTATAATTAAATAAAGAAGAGTTCTATAGAAAAAGGAATTATTAAAAGTCCTAAATTCTATAGAATAAAAGTTAAATTAATTCTATATAAAAATAAAGTATAGTTTAGATAAATTCTATAATAAAATAACTTTACTCGATCCTTTTAAAAGGGATAAGTTATTTAGAACTAATAACTAGTAATATAAAACTAGTCTATAAACCTAGTTATCTATTTATTAGTTAGTACTAGAAAAGAAATTTAATAAATTTATAACTAGCGCTACTAATATTAAATATTAGACTAATAATATATTAGAAAGATCTCGCTCTAAAATAAGGAATATCTTATCTAGTACTTTTTAGAATAATAATAATAAGGAGGCGGAGACCTTTATCTAATCTAATAATAAATTTAATTAATATTAATTAGTAGATATTCTAGTAATTATTCTAGTAATTAGATTATATAAATACTAATTTAAATATTAAATATAACTAATATAAAAAATATTTTATAAATCTAAATATATTTTAAAAAGTAATATCTACTTTTTAATTATATTATTTAAAATATACTTTTTATATCTATAATAAATATAAGAGTAAAGTATTTATTCTTAATAATAATATAACTATATAAATATAAAGTCTATTAATTCTATAATATTTTTCGAGCTATAGTCTTACTATATAAATTTAATAGAAGAAGATAAGTAGATATTAAAACCTCTAATAATTATCTTTTTATTAAAGATCTCGATAACCCCTCTATATTTAAAGATAATAGAAAGTAGGAGAAGAGTATAAAAAATAAAGAACTTTAAAAATAGAGTTAATATAAGACTAAATAGAATTAATTAAATAAGACTAAAAAGAATAAGAATATTAAAATTAATAATAAAAAAAAAGATACTAAGATTAATAAAATATTAATTATTAAACTAGTATTTATAAGTACTTACTTTTCTAGTTATTATTCTAGTTATTATTCTAGTTATTATTCTAGTTATTATTCTAGTTATTATTCTAGTTATTATTCTAGTTATTATTCTAATTTATATATTATAGAAATATATTTATAATTAATAAGATTCTTCTAGATAGGATCTAGTTTAAAAAAGAAGTAATATTACTTTTAATAAAAATAATATATAAGGAGAATCTAGCTAAGAGCCTTAATTTCTAATAAATCTATTTATAGCTAATATTAAAAATAGTAAAAGAATATAAAGAAGAGGGAATTTAGCTACTTAATATAAATTATATAAAAAATCTTATAATATAAATAATTAATAGCTAGAATAATAATTAGAATAATATTTATAATTATATTATAAAATAGTAATTAAAATAATAATTAGAAATTTAGAGATAGAAGTTTTAAAAGTAAATAAATAGAGATTAAAAATTAGAGGTTATAGAAGCTAAATATTAAAAATTATAAAGATTAAATATATTAATCGGCCAGCGACGAGATCCAGCTATACGCGCTACCGGCTACGAACCTACTACTATCGTATACGATATAAAGGTCGTCGTCGTATACGGTATATAGTAGAGTTAAGTAATCTTAAAGTATAACGCGTAAAGGAGATAGAATAGAAAATAGTAAAATAAAGCGATAAAGATAAAATATATCTCTATTATAAATAAAGTATTTAATTAGAAATATAGCTATACTATTAGTAAAGTTAATATAATACTATTTAATTAGATACTAAACGTATAAAACCTTTTTATAATAATATATAGAGAGTACTAGGTAGCTTAAATAGAAGGCGTATTAGCTAATAGAATTAATTATTCTAGATATATAGGAATAATAGTCTAGTCCCGGTATAACTAATAGAATATAAGATATCTACTTCCTCCTATAAGTCTATTCGAAGTATAGCTATTAGTAAAGATATAATTCTCTCTCTATCTCTAGATACGCGTACCTATTAATAACTCTATCTATTTATAGAGCTAGCGCGATATATTTATCGCTAGATATTCTCCTCTATATATCTATAAGTAGTAATACTATAGAAGGAACCGGTATTCTATATTTAAAATAAAAAGACCTTATAGGACCTCGCTTACCTAGTATAGAATTTTTACGCGTAGAATACTAAGACTCTTAGCGCGTTATATAAATACGAAGGCCCGTATTTCTTCGTACTAATAGCTCTCTAAGAGTTAATTTAATAAAGACTATAGAATTTAGTAGTAATTAATTAATCTAAACTTTATATTTATACTATATTACTATTATCTACTCTAGTAGGGTCTCTCCCTACTAAACTCGATATAGAGCTAAAACGCCGGCCTTTTTTTCTCGGTAATAGGCGTTTACGGATTAGAATAAGCTAGAAATAAGGGCTAATAATTAAACTTATAAATAAATACTCTACGAGAAATACTAACTACCTTATAGAGACGTAGGCGTTATTCGACCTACCTATATTCTTATTAATAGTTAAGTTATTTTTTTTTTTAGAAAGAATACTAAAGCGTATAGTAACTTAGCGTATATATATAATTCGTAGAAGTTATCGAAAGTAGTATATAGAACTTAATATTTATAGGATATTATAATAAAAGAAACGTATAAAGGTTTTTACCCTAGCGTAAGTAAAGGTTTCCTCTACAATATTACTATAGAGCTTCCCGTAATTATCTTTTATATAGTTAGATAGACACGAGTATAAAATCCAATCCAATCCAATCCAATCCAAATATATTAATCTTTTTATAAATTAGTAGATTAGGTCTTAGATTTTAAAAAGATTAGATCTCTCTTTAGATACTTATTTATAGGTATCTATTAGATACTCGCTCTATATCTAAGATCCGACCTAGATCTAACCCTTCTAAGACCCGACCTACGCGCGGGTTAGATTAAAGAGTCAAATTTTAGACCCGATCTAACCCTTTTCGAGGCGTAATAAAAATACTCGAATTCTTCTTTATTAATATTCTAATATCTTTTAATAAGTTCTTTAATACTAAGATCTATAAAGGTCTTTATTTTTAGCGTAAATTATTCGACTACTATTTAGAAATATAGTTAAGAATTAGAACTATTATTTAAAAGATTAGAGCTAAAAAAGTAATTAATATTTAGAGTAGTAGAGTAGATAAATTAATATTTTAAAGAGGGAAGTAGAATAGATAAAGATTATTAATATTTTAAAGAGAAAGTAGAATAGATAAGAGTTATTAATATTAATAATTAAATCCGTCGCGCGTAATAATTATATAGTATTATTTAAGACTTTTTAGCTTTATAATTAGTTCGGAGTATCGAGATTATTATATTTTAATATGGATACGGTAGATACCTTTTCTAACTAGTCTAACTTTACTAATAAATATAGGATTTCCTCTCGCCTTAGGTCTCTTCTAATTCTATTAGCTTTTATAATAGAGTTAAATTTCGGACTATCTTTCTAGACCTTCTTTAGTCTAGTTTTCTAGTTTTACTATTTTAATAAGTTTACGGTAATAATTAGTATCTATAGTATATATAAGTCTATTTTAACTATTAAGTCTTAATAGCTACTAATTACTATTAACTACTTAGTAAAATTAATAACTATACGTTCTAGAGTAAGAATATTAGATTTAATTAGTATATCTATATTTAGACTATTAACGATATAGATCTCTCTAGTAATTTAGATAAGAGTAGTAATATTATTTAATAATATTTCTTCTAAATAGAAAGAAAGAATAGTATACTTATTTAAATAGTAAATCTTAGATTCTAAATTATAGATAAGGATTCTAGTAGCTATTTTTATAATTTTAGCTATAGCGGGGATAAATATTTAATTACTTATTATTATTATATAGTCGAGGTTAATATAGAATTCTTTCTTTTTCGAAGTTAGCTTCTAACTAATATAGATAGTTATATAGTAGTACTTTTAATAATTAAGTCCTATATTTAATATAGATTCTAAAGTAGTAGTAATAATTAATAATTTAGACTAATACTTAATAGAGGTTAAGATCTTTACTAAATTAGAAGTTCCTTTAAGCTTCTAGTATTTATTATATAGATAGATAAATAATTAGTTATAAAAGGTAACCTTATACTAGTAATTCTTATATTAAAAGTCTATAATAAATATTATTTTAATAAAGTATCTATTAATATAGTTCTCTATTTCTTATTTATTTTCTTAACCTTTTAATTAGATATTTTTAGTATTATCGTTTTAGATATTTACTTAGTAAGCTTTTAGCTAGTAAGAAGGAAATTTATAATCTAGATATAAAGATTAATAATCTAATACTATAATTTATAGTCTTAGGGTTAGAGCTAATAGTTAAGCTAGTAGCGAAGTTAAAAGTAATATTCGACTATTTTTTTAATAACTTTAATATTTATTAGAAGATAGTTTTAATTAATAAATATGAGGTCGATAAAAGTCTTATCTTTAATTAAGTCCTTATTATCTTACTAACTAGTAATTATATTAATTATACTATTCGAGAGACTAATTATTATAAAAATTATTATTATATCGAAGTTAATAATTTATCTAGAAAGAACTTCTAATAGTAGTATTACTATATCTAATAGTATTTCTAAATTTATTATATTAATTAATAGAAGCCTACTATCCGTATTTATAATTATTAATATCTATTAGAAAAGAGTTAATAGTATCCTTATATTCGAGTTTACTAAGATCTTACTATATTTCTAGATTAATACTATTATAGATAATATCGAGTTAGATTATAATAATATCTAAATCGATATTTTTAGTAGATTAAAGAATTTTCTAAGCGTACTCGTATAATTCTCTTCGGATAATTACGTCTTTTAGGGAATATCTTTCGCGAAGTATAATATTAATAGTAATATAAAATAGTTCCTTAAAGCGTTTAACTAGTAATATAGTCTATTTATTAATATTATTATTAAATTTAGTTAGTCTCTTTTTAGTAGGGACTATTTCGACTATTTACTATATAAGAGTAGTACCTTATAGACTTATTTATAAATTTTTTTAAATAGTAGTAATATTCTTTATAGCTATAATATCTTTAGTATAATTAATAAATAGATATATATTTCTAAAGTAAGTTTCTTTACTAGTATATTTAATTAGAGATCTAGAATAAACTAATACTCTATTATAATAAAAATTAAAAAAGCCTAGATTATTAAGATTCTATTATCCGAGTCTATTAGTAGTATTAATACTATTATAATTATCTTATCTATTATTATTAAATAGTTCTTATACTCTTATTATATCTTATCTAAACTTAACTATTATAGATCTTAACTTAGCTATTTAAATTATATTAAAATCTAGGGTACTTAGAATTACTATAACTACTTTAAATAGATTAGCCGGTTCTCTTAAAATACTATATCTTTAGACTTCTTCTTCGGTAGAGATATATCTAGATATATCTATTTCGATATCTATAGGAAGTATAGATATATTTAATAAATAGTAATTATACTCTTAAAATAAGGTAATAGTAACTAAACTAGAATTTAAACTATAATTTTATTAGAGTAATTATAGAAGGTCTAGCTATAACTTTCTAGAAGGGAAAATATAGTCTTCTAGCTAAATATAAGTTATAGAT
This sequence comes from Usnea hakonensis, assembly GCA_013423325.1. Classification (NCBI taxonomy): domain Eukaryota; kingdom Fungi; phylum Ascomycota; class Lecanoromycetes; order Lecanorales; family Parmeliaceae; genus Usnea; species Usnea hakonensis. The sequence goes on along the minus strand of BLJB01000476.1, from coordinate 10,070 downwards.
AAATTAGTAAGACTTTAAAGTCGATCTTTAAACGTTAATTAATAGTACTATAACTATTAATATTTAACGATATAATAACGGAAGGCGTAGCGAAAGCTAATAGTATAAAGATAAATAATAGATTATTAGATAAAATCTAATAATAGGATCTTATTTAACTAGTTCTATTTAGAGGGCTAGATTAGTACTATTAAAATAATAGTTAGTACTAATAGTAGTTAATACTTAATTAAGTATAAGAATAGTACTCGTTAAGTTATAATAACTAAGATATAGCTACTATTATTAAATAAAAAGTTATAGTTCTTTATAGATAATATAAATTAAATTATAGATAATAATAAAAATATATTATCTCTACTAATATTTATTATTAAGTATACGTACTAAGCCCTACTAGGGTAAATCCGGATAAGCGCCGGTTACCTAAAAGTCCGACTTCGCTATAGTAGATTTAGACCTCTAGATAATCCGTAACAATTTCTTAAAAAACGTAATAATCTTCTTTAACGTATTCCACCCCTTCTAGAGTACTAACCAATAATAATTAAGTATCGGCTAGCTATTAATTATCTTCTAAATAACTTATTTCTTACTCCCCGAACTATATTTAGTCTTATATAGACTACTACTATATAGAAAATACTTCGGGATAATACTAATTTATATACGTCTACTTAGACTTCTCGTAATTATTATTAGTATAATACTACTATATTAAAACTAAAGATCTTTATAGCTATTATAATCTATATAGATATCTTTTATTATAGGGAGCGACATTCACTAGGTGCCGCACGATATATAGTATAGTAGTACGCCCGATATTAACGTTCGTAGCGCCGATTTAGTACTACCCCCGTAGGATAGAAGGATTCTCTCGGAAGCCCTCTAAAAAGCTAATTAAGATATAAAATAAGTATCTTTATAAAGTAATTAAAATATATAAAGTAACTTCTATTTTAGTTCTAAAAATAAAGACTTTAATAATCTTTTTAGAATATTAACTTAATAAGTTAATATTATAATATTAAGCTCTATAAGGTATCTACTCTACTATAAAAAAGGGTAACGAGCGAATTACTTAATATTTCTAAAATAGTAAAAATAGAAAAAGAAAAAGAGAATTTATATCTATAATAATAAAAAAGATTTAAGCTCTTAAAACTCTTAAAAAAAAAATTAGAATCTAATAACTATTAATATAAAAAGAAAAAAGAACTAGATTAATCTATATAAGAATATTAAAGAATATTAGAATATTAATATTATTAGATAAAAAATATAAAACTAGTTCTAAAAACGAAGATTTAAAAAATAGAAAAAATATTAATAAAGAATTTCTATTATAATAAGAATCTTTATCTAGATAGAGAATTTATATAATAGTAGATTTAATTATTATAAAATACTAAAAAAGGCTAAAAGCTTAATTACCATTTAAATAAAAAATAATAAAATTAGGTTTAATATATTTCTTAATAGAATAAGGGTTCTAAATATTAATTTTAACTATAGATATAAATAGAGAAGATAAAATATTAAGTATATTTTTCTTTTTTATTCGAAATCGCGAAAAAATAGATTATAACTATTTATAGAAGTAGATACTAAAAACTTCTAAATAATATTAATTATAATTAAAAGAATCTGGATAGTAGTAAAATAGATAATTAATTCTAACTAGTTAAATAGCTTTAAGTTAACTAGTAAATAACTCTAATAATTAAGATTAACCCTTAAGGTAAAGAAGACTATTAAGTCTAAAAAGAATATATAAAGAAATAATTATAAAGATATTTATATATAAATAACGATCACGAATTGCGAACACACCTACTAGGGCCCCTACGGGGCTCTAGAGACCTCTAATATAAAGGTTACGACGAGTATAGTCAAGAACTAAGAGGAGGAGTTAATAGGAGTCGAGAGAGAGTAATATAATATTAAAAATAATATAGAAGAAAAAGACGAATATATATTAATTATATATATAAATATAATAAAGAGAATAGAGAGATTAAATAAAAAGATAGTAAAAATTATAAAGAATAATATAAAATAAAATAAAAAGAATTATAAATATAATTATATTAAGAGAATAGGCTAGTTAGTTAAAAATATAGTAGAAATTATAAAGAATATATTATTTAAAGATCTCGATAGATAGAAATTTAGATTATTTAAGATAATAATCTAGCTAGTAAATAAATATATAGAATTAATTAAAGTCGAATAAAAAAAGATCTAAAAATAAGTAGAAAAATAATTAATTAGAGATTTACCTCTAATACTATAATAGTTCTAGGTCTAGAGGGTAACTAGTAATACTACTAGATTACTTATTTATTAGTAATTATATTTAGTAATACTACCCTCGTATATTACGGCGAGGAACGCTAATAAGAAAAGAATAATAATTAGAATAAAAAATAAAAAAAAGAGAAAAAAGATTAAATATACTATACTAATATAATTTAAAAATATATTCTAAAATAATAAAGCCTCGATGAATTTTATTATTATAATAAGATACTTCTAAAATAGGGGTATTATTCTATATATAGTCTTAAAGGAGATAAAGAGAGCGATAGAAAAAAATATTAAAATAATTTAAAAAGATTATTTTTTAGCCTATATTCTTAAATCCTCTTTTATAGTAATTATCGACTTAATAAGAATTAATATATTTAATAATAAAGATTAAGGGGCTTATATTAAGAAGTTAAAATAAGAAAATAGTACCTTTTACTTTAAACTAGAAGTAGTAAAAGTAGAATAACCTTTATTCGCGTAGATAAAAAAGGTAGATAGAGAAATTAAGAAATACTTTATATTTCTAATTAAAATTAAGAGTCCTAAAAAGGTAAATAGATTAATAGTAGAAAATATAGTAAAAAATAGTTAACTACTTTACTATAAAAAATAGGAGATAATAAATAAATTAAAATAGTACTATTAATATTAATAGTATAACTATCTATAGAGATTATACTAAAGGCCGATAAAATATAAATATTATATTAAACTCTACTTTATTAAAGATTACTAGAGCTAGAAGTAAAAATACTATATAATCTATTAAAATAATTATAAGATATAAAGTTTAGATTATTAAGTCTACTAATAAAAGATAGAATATTTTAAATAGAGAAAAGAGAATATCTCTAAATAATATAAAGAGTCTTTAATAATAATCTAATTTATTCCGGCCTTAATCTAAATAGAGAATAGATAAAAGATAGTATTTTTAAAAAGGAAAAAACTAAAAGAGATCTTAAATAACTAATAATTAAAAAAGATAAAAAGGCTATCTAAGATCTAGAAAAGAAAATTAAGATAGATATATTTAACTTAATTTAGAAAGAGAATTAACTTTTAGAATATAATTAATATAATTAATATAATCTTAATATTAAGTATAATTAATATTAATCTTAATAATTTAAATCTTAATATCTATATTAATAAGTAAAAATAATATATTAAAGGTCTTATAATATAATATATAGAAGTTAAAAAATAGAGTAATAATATTACTTTTTAAAAAGTAGGAAGTATAAGATTATAATATATTAATAATTTAAAAGCTAAACTATAACTTATTTAATAAATTAATATATAATTTAAATTTTAGTAAATTTTTACTAGCCTATAAATTAGATCTAAAGATTTAAATATACTTTTATATTAATAAAAGAATAGATCTAATTAGCTAAAAAATTAAATATTAAGGAAGTAACTTTTACTCCCTTTAATTAAATATTAAATAAAATAATAAGAAAAAGAAAAAGCGTATTTCTTTTTAATCTTCTACTTAAGAACTAATTCTTTAAATATATAATATATATAACTAGTTACTAATATTATTAGAGATAATAATAGTCTCTCTAATATTAGTATCTTTAGAATAAGCTTTAAAGGAAAAAGGCGAAGATATAGCTTTTAAAAACTTTAATCTTTACTACTCTAAATAGAATAATAAGAAATAATATATATATTATAAAATAATTAATAGACTTATTAAAGTTATCTAAGCTAAAGAAATAACTTTTAAATTATTTAATAACTTAGTTATATAGAAATCCTAAGACTAGAAGTTAATAACTAATTTAATCTTTTTAATATTAAAAGTCTATTAGACTATAGTCCGCTATACCCTAAAAAAGAACCTAGAATATATATCTAACTATATTTTAGTAATAATAGAACTAGAATAGTAGTAAAAAGAGATATTAATAAAAAAGTAATAATTATAGAAAAAATTAGCTAAAAAAAATAGTACTTCTAAAATAGTTAGAAGTAGTTATACCCTATAAAGTACTCTCTTTTAAAGATCTATAAAAATAGAGAAAGAGGTAGAAGCCTTTATAAAAACTATAAATTAAGGGTTCTAAAAAATAATAAAAAACTATATACTATAAATAAAGTCTACGACTAAATTAAATTTATACTAAAATATAAATTATATAAAAGTTATTAAGATAGTTAAGTTTAGACTTAAAGAGTACTATTAACTCTAAAATAAATAGTTAATTAAGGAACTTCGAGAGATAGAAAAAAAGAAGATAAAAATTATATATAAAATCTATATACTCTATTAGCGCGAGAAAATATATAAAGTATTATTAAAAAAGAATAGAATTTAAAAGCTTATCTAATAAAAATAAGAGTAAAGTATAGCTTTAAAATCTTTATTATAATTTCTAATTATTCTAAACTAAAGAGAAATAAAATAGTCTAGTTTTAAAAATAAAATTAATATTCTAAAAAATATATTATTCCTATCTACTTTAATAGCTAATCTAGAAGATATTCTAAATACTTAATACTTAACTCTAATATCTATAGAGAATAGAATTAATAGTAATAAAATAATAAAAATAATTATATATCTAATAATAAATAAAGCTCCGGGTATCTTAGAAATCCCTAATTAGTTTCTAAAATATATAGCTCTATATATTATAGATATATAGCTCTATATATTATAGATATATAGCTCTATATATTATAGATATATAGCTCTATATATTATAGACTCTCTTACTAGACTTTTCTAAATCTACTTTAATCTAGAATACTATCCGAGATTCTTTAAAGAGGCTAATATAATAATATTAAAGGAGTCGAATAAATCTAACTATTTAAAATCTAAAATATACTAATTAATAATTTTACTCGATACTCTAAATAAAGTATTAGAAACGATAATCTTAAAATAATTAGTAAGATTAATAGAAAGCTATAGTCTTTTTTCTTAATAGTAAATAAAGGCGAGAAAAGATAGATTAATAGAAATAATACTAAAATCGCTAATAGACGCGATTTATATTATATAAAATTATAATATTACTAATAATAGAAAAGTCGCTAGTCTATTTTTACTAAATATTATAAGTACCTTTAATAATATTTTATATAAAAGACTTCTTTATAACTTAAAAAAGAGAAGAGTCTTAAAAAAGATAATAAAATAGATATCTAGCTTTTTTATAAATAGGGTAATATCTATAATATTAAAGAACTAGACGAGCCTAATAAAAATAGTAGAGATTAATATTTTTTAGGAATTATTACTCTTTTCTATACTATTCCTCTTCTTTAATATCTCTCTAATTAAATAATATATAAGAGCCGCTCTTCTTATTTAGATAAGAGGTTTTATTAATAATATCTATTTACTAGTATATAGCGGGAGTATAGAAAATAATTATAGAATATTATATAAAACTTATAATATCTATCTTAAATAGATTAGAATATATAAAGTAATATTTACCCCTAAGAAATACGAGTTAGTATACCTAATAAGGAGCCTAAAGAAGTTTAATATAAAGATATCTTTAGACTTTAAAGAGATTAAGATAAACCCTAATCTAAATATAAAAATATTAGACTTATATATAGATACTAAACTTTAATAGGGACTATATATTACTTAACTAATAATCTAAGCTATAGAATAGAAACGAGCCTTAGAATACTTTATAGACTTAATATAAAAAGCGATATTTACTAAATACTATATACTATATAATATAGTAATACGCCCGATATTAATATTTATAGTATTAATTTAGTATTACTCTTATAGAATAAAAGGATTCTTTTAGAAGTCCTTCGAGAAGCTAATTAAGATATAAAATAAATATCTTTATAAAGTAATTAAAATATATAAGATAACTTTCATTTCGATTCTAAAAATAAAGACTTTAATAGCCCCTTTAAAATATTAACTTAATAAGCTAATATTATAATATTAAGCTCTATAAGGTATCTACCCTATTATAAAAAAAAAGTAATAAGCGAATTACTTAATACTTCTAAAATAGTAGAGATAAGAAAAAAAAAAGAGAGTCTATATCTATAATAATAAAAAAGGTCTAGACTCTTAAAGCCCTTAAGAAAAAAAGTTAAAATCTAATAACTATTAATATAAAAAGAAAGAAGAACTAGATTAATCTATATAGAAATATTAAGGAATATTAGAATATTAATATTATTAAATAAAAAATATAAGACTAGTTTTAAAAATAAAGATCTAAAAAATAGAAAAAATATTAATAAAGAATTTTTATTATAGCGAGAACCTCTATCTAGATAAAAAACTTATATAATAGTAGATTTAACTACTATAAGATATTAAAAAAGGCTAAGAGCTTAATTACTATCTAAATAAAAAGTAGTAAAATTAGACTTAATATATTTCTTAATAAAATAAGGGTTCTAAATATTAATCTTAATTATAAATATAAATAGAGAAGATAAAATATTAAGTATATCCTCCTCTTCTATTTAAGATTATAAAAGGATAGATTATAACTACTTATAAAAGCGAGTATTAGAAACTTCTAGATAATACTAACTATAATTAAAAAGATTTAGATAGTAATAAAATAAATAATTAATTTTAATTAATTAAGATAGCGACTACGAATAGCGAACATACCTACTAGGGCCCCTACGGGGCTCTAGAGACCTTTAATATAGAGGTTATAACGAGTATAACTAAGAACTAAGAAGAGGAGTTAATAGGAGTCGAGAGAGGATAATATAATAACGGAGATAACGCGGAAAGAGGAAATAGATATATATTAACTATATATATAGACGCGATAAGACGAATAAAGAGATTAAGTAAAAAAGTAGTAAAGGTTATAAAAAGTAATATAAAATAAAAGGAGAAAGATTATAAATATAATTATATTAAAAGGATAAGTTAGTTAGTTAAAAATATAATAGAAATTATAAAGAATATATTATTCGAGAACTTTAATAGATAGAAATTTAAACTATTTAAAATAGTAATCTAGCTAGTAAAAGAATATATAGAGTTAGCTAAAAAAAGATCTAAAAATAAGTAGAGAAATAGCTAATTAGAGATTTACCCTTAATATTATAATAGTTCTAGGCTTAAAAGGTAGCTAGTAATACCGCTAGATTACTTATATATAAATAACTAAACTCGGCGCTACTACTCTCCTATATTACGGCGGGAAATACTAATAAGAAAAGGGTAATAATTAGAATAAAAAATAAAGAGGAGAGAAAGAAGATTAAGTATACTATACTAATATAGTTTAAAGATATATTCTATAATAGCGGAGCCCTAATAGGCTCTATTATTATAATAAGGTACTTCTATAACGGGGGTATAGTCCTATATATAGTCTTAAGAGAGATAAAGAGAGCGATAAAGAAAAATATTAAAATAATCTAGAAAAATTATTTATTAATCTATATCTTTAAACTTTCCTTTATAGTAATTATCAACTTAATAAGAATTAACGCGTTTAATAATAAAGACTAAGGGGTTTATATTAAAAAGCTAAAATAGAAGAATAGTACCCTCTACCCTAAACTAGAGATAATAAGAATAGAATAGCCTCTATTTATATAGATAAAGAAGATATATAGAGAGACTAAAAAATACTCTATACTTCTAATTAAAATTAAAGACCCCGAAGGGGTAAATAGATTAATAGTAGAAGATATAGTAAAGAATAACTAGCTACTCTACTATAGAAAATAGGAGGTAATAAGCGGACTAAAGTAATACTATTAATACTAGTAATATAACTACTTTTAGAGATTATACTAGAGACTAGAAAAATATAGACGCTATATAAAAGCCTACTCTATTAAAAATTATTAAGACTAAGGGTAGAGATACTATATAATCTATTAAAATAATTACGAGGTATAGAGCTCGATCTACTAGGTCCGCTAATATAAAGTAAAACGCCTTAAGTAGAAAAGAGAGAATACTTCTAAATAGTATAAAGAGCTTTTAATAATAATTTAATCTATCCTAATCTATCTCGGCCCTAGTCTAAATAGAGGATAGATAGAAGATAGTATCCCTAAAAAGAAAGAGATTAGAAGAAATCTTAAATAACTAATAATTAAGAAAAATAAAAAGGCCGCCTAAGATATTAAAAAGAGAATTAAGATAGATATATCTAATTTAATTTAGAAGAAGAATCGACTTCTAAGATATAATTAACGCGATTAATATAACTTTAATATCAAGTATAATAGATATTAGTCTTAACGGTTCGAATTTTAATACCTATATTAATAAGTAGGAATAATATATTAAAGGTCTTATAATATAATATATAGAAGTTAAAAAACGAAGTACTAGCGCTACTCTTTAAAGAGCGGGAATTATAAGATTTTAATATACTAGTAATCTAAAAATCGAGCTATAATATATTTAATAGATTAATATATAATCTAGACTCTAATAGGTTTCTACTAGCTTATAAATTAGATCTAGATATATAGATATACTTTTATATTAATAAAAGAATAGATCTAACTAGCTAGAAAATTAGATACTAAAGAGATAACTTTTACTCCCTTAGATTAAATATTAAATAAGATAATAAAAATAAGGAAAAGTATACTCCTCTTTAATCCCCTACTTAAGAACTAATTCTTTAGGTATATAATATATATAACTAGTCGTTAGCGTTAATAGAGGTAATAATAGTCTCTCTAGTACTAGTATTTTTAGAATAAGCCTTAAAGGAGGAAGGCGAATATATAGCTCTTAAAGACTTTAATCTCTACTACCCTAAATAGAATAATAAAGGGTAATATACGTACTATAAAATAGCTAATAGACTTATCGAAGTTATCTAAGCTAAGGAAATAACTCTAAGGCTACTAAGTATATTAGGGACTAATATGAATAAATTCATAAAGTAGTGGTTTTATTAATAATATTGAATGTATGGAAGAAAGAATGGCTCTATAGCGAGATTTATACGGAGTGCTAAGGCGTCAAGTTACGCTAGGCCTAATCGGGAACTATACCTAAGATATACCGTAACAATATACCTATAAAAAGGAAAAAAGGCCATATCCTTATAGCCAAGAATACTATAATAGTAACAGCGAGGGTACGACAGCGAGGTATTAGTAATACTATACCTTATTAATACTAGGGGACCAAGGCGTAGACCGAAAGAGAGAAAATCGCTGAAAATAGGTACTTTTAGTACGGGTTTCTCCGCATATAGATCACGAATCCATATAATCCAAATCTATAAAAGCAAGCCGAATGGCGCATTGTCCGAGGATTTATCGAATCGAAACTAATTTAGTAGGGCTAAATCCTAACTAATAATAATACTTCTAGTAATACCCGACTATTCTTATTACCTTCCTCTTATAGTACACTACTCTTATCCCTGGCCTATTGCCTCTATACTTGCTATACACCGAATATAGCCGAATTAGGATGCTAGAAAAGAGTCGAAAAAGGAGCCGAATAAGACGGCGAGGGAGATAGCGAGAAGGCCGAAAAAGGAGCTAAATAAGGAGGTAGGAAGATTACTAGGATATATAGCTAGATCTCTAGAAGCTAGTATAGTATATAGGCGTACTTTCGTAGAGAGGGTGCTCGTGATCTCTATATCATTATCTATATCCTCTATAGTGGCCTAGTATAATAGCTATCCCATGGACCGGCAGATTGGGTTCAATAAAGCTTAGCAGTACACCAAAAATTCTTTTAACGGTATATCAACCAAACGACGTGTATAGATAAAATTTTT
>BLJB01000474.1:0-11626 GCA_013423325.1 Usnea hakonensis | reverse complement strand
TTAGGTGGGTGGTGCAACAAGTGTGAGTGCCAAGAAATTGCATTTTTTTTGAAATCCGGAATTTCAAAAGCTAACGTGCAACAACCCACCGTATAGCACCACAGAGACGACTACTGCTAATATTGTTTGTTATTTTGCATACCGAGCCTAAAAATATAGAAGTGAAAGGACTATTTGGTTTGACAGACTCAAAAATTGCCAACAAAGTTCCTTCACCAAATCACGCTCAATCCATCTATGGATCCTCAAGCACCCTCCCAGCCGTCAATCGATACAGCGTACGAGATTCCTGACAATCCCATTGACCAATCAACATCTGAACGTCAAAATGCAACCTCCACAAGTGCATCTCAGCAACGTTCGGCCCCCACCTATGAACGCTGTGGGCTAAATGACACTATTGGCGACAGAGGGAGTGCGTCGCAAAACGAAGCGATGCCGAGCAGCTTAGGCTATGGAGCACAAGATGCGAGCGGTGATGCGGGCGAGAGCGTGAGTCTCATACTCAGATTCCGCTCTTTGATTCTGAGTGACACACTGCTAAAAATATGATGCTTAAAGATGGGAGACCCTGTATCCAATCAGGAGGGCGAGCAAATGCGCGCAGCTGGTGACGGTGACATAGCAGTCGCACAAGAAAGAAAGCACGGCTTTGGCGAGCAGAGTAGCCTGACATCTGATCTGGATCGCAAGAAGGCCGAGCAGGCGCAGATCAAGGATCAGGGAAGAGGTGGAGGAGGAGGAGGAGGAGGAGGAGGAGGAGTAGATGTTCAGGGCGCGCTAGGAGGCGGAAATAAGGGATTCGTAGGCAGTGGTGTCGAGACAGGGCAGGACAGTGAAAGAGGAGGTGGAATGCAAAGTACCCATGCGGATGTTTGAGGTCCTCAATGTTAGTATTCGGACACAGCAGTCTGGGAGAAGTCTCATCAGAAATGACCAAAGCTCCAAAGATTGGGCATTCGTGGTTCGATATTGAAGATCGCTAAATGGAGCATGCTTTTGGTCTGACCAAACCTGCGATGGTTATAACTCTATGGGAAACATGCAATCTGGAGGACCAATGTGAAGCTCGCCATGCCTGAGGATACTTCCTGACGTTGTGTGAGCCGACTCTTGTGTGTAGAAAGCGGGCGTAAGATTGGCAGAAGTGCCCTTTCGTCTGCATTGCTGGTCAGAACTTGACCAAGCCTGCCTCTCCTAAGGATGATTCTCAGTTTGTCCGAGCTTCCCTTCAGACCCTTCAAACTATCACGAGTCAAGACGCGGGTCATGCGAGGCAGAGGCCATGCTTTCGTGTGCTCCACAGATGCACCACAGACGCTCTTCAATTGTGTAGATGGCAACGCCAAACGTCTAGTACGGGCTGGCTTCACTGAGGGCAAGTAGCCTTGTGTGTGTGCGACCTAATCGCGGAGGCTGGCGTATCCGTATATGAAGTTTCTCGCTATTGATGCTGACGGCAGGCTTGAGAGGTTGGTATTTGGTTGAAGTCGTCTCCTAATGCCCTTGGGGATTTGCCTCTCATTGTGTATCTGCTGTGCACATTACGCCCTTACAAAGGGCAAAATCGCCAGCAAATATGCTCCAAACCATTTGCTGCATACCTCACGATTGCCGTAACTTCCAAAGCGACTAACGAGATGTCAAATAGGTGATGCTTCCACAAACGCCTGACATCCCTATGGCGTGATGTATTCTGACCACCTCTTTGAGAATTGAGCTAAAGAGCCAAGCCCCAACTTATAGTCAAGCGTCTCTGCCCAATTGTATCCCAGCCATCTAAACGTATGTGCCCTATCAATTGTGTCCAGACCGTTATTCCAAGATTTGTGGTCAATTCCAGTGACTGCTGCAGGGTACGGTAGCAAGAAAGGAGGCATTGGCAATGAGACTGTACGCCGATCACGCTGCGAGGCATTGAGGTCTTTAAATACTCGGAGGACAGGTTGGTAGGTAAGGTGCGTGAGGAACTTTTTCGCCGAGCCGTCAATCACATCATATCCTCAAAAGAGAGTCACCCATCAAGAGGTAGAAGTGGACCGAGGCAACCGCGCATACATCGCTACACCAATAGCGAGACTCTTGTACGTCGATGAACCCTCTTGCTCGTCTTCGTCTGGCAGGGCACTCAGTATCTCCATTCATAAAGCTTTTGCCGCGTTTCATTCAGGACAAGGGGACCCATGCTTGGAAAGAGGTAATGAAAGAAGCTGATAATGTCAGTCTAAACAGAGGAAGAAAGACGTAACAATAATGTAACAGCAACACAGCTGTATGCCTCCAATCTGAGGTGCGTACTTTACGGATTTAAGGCCCTAAGCCCGAGTCCCTCAAATATGCCATCGCTAAGCCCCCTCGGGTTAGACTGTTGACCCTAGCCGATCTAAGGGGACTGGGGCAGGTAAGGTACGCTTCAAGAAAATAGTCTTTCTTCTCTCTACTTTGACATGTTTTTTTTTTAACTCTCGCAGCGCGGCTATGGATAGAATTTCTAGCAAGGCCATGTCCTGTAAATATCTCATCTCCACCGCGCCTATTGCGTATTCAATTCGAGGCCGTACACCCTATTTTGGATGTGTATGACGGTCCTTCTTTAGTCTCAGAAGTATTGCGTACCTGTGAGGATCAAGCATGGGAATATCGCGTCTTTAGAACAAATTGCGGGTTGGAAATTCGAGGCCTTTAGCCCAAAGTGAGCCCATAAAGACATGTGGGCTGGATATTGGTACGGTGCCGAGGGTGGTAGCCCTCAAGAGTGCCACGCAAGAGGCTCTGAACTGTTGTTGGATCCACCACTGAGTTGTCCAGATTCTGTCTCTCCCCGGCTCCTCACACAATTCAAGCGCCACCCCAATCTCATATGTGAAACAGCATTGCAAGAGCAATTGAGCCAGTATTTCTGATGTCCAATTGAGCAAATGTTGCTTTTCCGTCGCTGTCAATGACATGCCAAGCCTATCTTGATAGTACGAAATCCAATATGCTAGCACGGTCCCTGGCAGGTCCAGACGTTTAGCTATGCGACAAACCAGGAGTTCGAGGGTTGCTAGTATCATTTTTTGAACGATTTGTGGCTCCTGCTGGAATAATTTCAGTCGCCCCTTCACAATGTCTGGCAGATCTGAGGCAATGTACTCTTCGCCTAGTAATTCTAAAGGTCTTGTTCCCCTCAATGACATTCTTAAGAGGCACAATATCGTTGACTTGGCCAGTTCCTTGCTCATAAGATGTATTTGCACATGCGAAGCCTTCCAGAGCTTCTTCGCTTCACCTTCCACATGATCCTTCATGAATTGCAGGAAATAGAGATATCGCCATCCGCCATATCGATCCAGTAAGTTCAAAGATGCCTGGGCTGCTCTTTGGGCGCTGGAAACTGCAATCTCTTCGTGCCCATATAAAGAAATAACGAGCCTTCGTAGACATTGTATCTGCTCGGAGGTGCGACTTTTGCCCAGAATTGATCCATCGAATCCGGGCAAGTCTCCAAACCATCCGGAAAACTCTGGGAATTGGCAAATCTGCACCCGTCTGAAAATCGACGTTTTATTTTCTTTGAATATCTGGTTCACCGACTTCCCTGTCTTGATCAAATTCCGGAGATCGCAGATTCTGGTATGCCACATCACAAGCAAGATTATATCAGTGGGCAACCTTTGGAATTGGGGAAACCTTGGCTTCCCCATTTCACTTTGAGCTTGGCATCCAGCGTTGTGCTGGGGCACCGCCGCCACTTCCCGGACGTCGGGCAAATCAGGGACGAGAACCGACATATCGAAGGCCTGAGCACTAGACAAGTCTGTTGTCATAGTGGCAACAGGAGTACTTGTTGAACGGTCAGTCAATTAGAAGTTGGGTATTCGAGTAGTCATAAATAGGCGGAGTAAGTGGCAGACGAAGATGGACAGTGGTTACAAGATCTTTGCCGGTTTTGAATAAGAGTAATTCACAAGGATATTGCAATATTTTGAACAGTCAGTCAAAATTCTCAAATCATGTATCAAGCTTTTATATTGCATTTTTCTCAAAGTCGTCCCCATGCCGATCTCGATAATTGCGCAAATGGACTCATTAAATAATCATACATAACCCTACTCAGCATCCTCTAGTCCGGAGAGCACCCTTTGTGTCTCTAGCCAGTAAGGCAGCGCAGTCAAGATTAGCGAAATAAGAAACAGGCAACCATTATTTCCTGAGCTGGAGGTGATCCTAAGCGATGTGAATCGCTTATCCCATGGATTGGCACGGTTCAATATTCAGGGGTTCAGCCCTACTCTCCAAAAATCGCGAACTTTTAAAAACAACGCGTTTCCCAACACCAATTACCAAATCAGGCCATAATCAGGCCCAATTGGGAATAGCAATACCTCGTAACAAAGTGTTAAATAATATAGATCATATTAGGAAGGATCTACAGCCAGAAAAGGCCCCGAAAGAGCCTCCCCTAAAGCCAAAGCCATTACCCAAATACAAACCCCTACCAATTAAGAAGCCATTTACTCATAGCTATAGACTCCTACCTAACACTACTCCTAATAATCCTTATACGATTTTCAGCCTCTTTTTTACTAAATTAATACTAGAAACACTTATTCGGTATACAAATAAGTATGCCTACTTATATTCTAGGCTAAAAAAACCTTATTCTCGTACCTAGATTCCTACTACTATTAGCGAATTCCGAGCCTTCCTAGGAGTATCCATTTAGATAGGCCTACATATAGAGTCTAGTATCAGCGACTTTTAGAATACGGATCTATTGAATAGGCCGATATATCACCAAGTCTTAAATCATATAGGTCTTAAGAGATAGTAATAGATTAATAGGTTCTTTCATATCTTAAAGCCTCTAAAATCAGGCTAAAAAGAGACCACATTTAATAAACTAGAACCACTAAGTATATACCTCCAAGAGGCCTTCAAAAAGTACTAGAAAGCCGGTACACACTTAGCCGTAGATAAGACTATTCAACGGTTCATAGGCCGTACCTGTCATGGTACTAGACCTGACTCCCTCTAGTGGGAACCGACCTCGTTACTCCACCAACGCTCGGATACCAATAACGTTAAATATGCGTATATGCGATACGCGTCCCGTGTATTGGAACCCCTACGCCATGGCCCTAGAAGCCCTACATAGGCATATGCCTACTAGGACCTTTATCTGTAAAAAGGTTGCTTACTAGTTACGTGTTGGGTTACTTATCTATATAGACCCTACTACCCTCTATTCTATTTCTCTCCTCGTCTTTCGTCTTATATATCTAGCCTAGTCCCTAGTATATAATAATCTATCGATCTATATCTAGTCCTTAATATTACGAAAGACTAATATATACTATAACGCTTCTATCGCGCTACCCCCCCCCCCCTCGTCTAAGTCCCGCCCCGCTACCGGAATCAATAGATTCCTCCGTAGAGAGCGCGTCTATAGCTTAAATCCCTATTACCCCTATTTCCTTCGCTCAGTCCGTTACTAATAACCCCGAAGGTACTCTGAATACCTTTCAATAAATTTAGAATTAGAATACTACTATAGTAGCCTAAATAGCCTCCTTAACGGCGTAGGTTACCGCTATAACTACCCCTTCTTCGTCTATACCCTTTACGACTAATGAACTACCGCCGCCTAGTACTTCTGCTCTACTACCTCCGTCCTTCGACCTAGCTCTCTTAGCCAGTATCGTAGTACAAGCCGTAGCCCGGGTTACGTAGAATTAACCTCCTACGCCTACTCCTGCTCCTATATCTACTCCCGCCTCTCCCCCTCGCCTATCCGAGAAACTCCCTAATATCGATAAGTACGAAGGGGAACGAGATAAGCTAGACGCGTAGAAGCAGGCTCTCCTATAGAAAATATATACTAATTATAACCGTTACTCTACCGACGTCCTTAAGATTACCTATACCGAGTCCTATCTTACTATTGGGAAAAGAGCCTATACTCTTATAAGCCCCTACTAAGTTAACGGTATCTATAGTATCCCCGTTTTTAGCCTATATCTCCGAAGCCTCCGCGACGCCTATAGAAATCCCTTTAAAGCCGAAGACGCCCGTATATATCTTCGTAATACCCTTAGATAGGATAAGATAACTTTTCCTGAATACCTCCTACTCTTCGTGACTAAGAAAGAACGCGCTAATATAGATAACGGCGCCCTTATCGAATGCCTTCGCCTAGGAGTTAACTTCTCTACCTAATAAGCCGCTATTACCTAGCGTAGTCCCGAGGGTAAAGAACCTACTACCTATAACGAATACGTAGCCTATTTTACCGCCGTAGATAATAAAATATAGTATCTAAAGTATCTCTATTCTCGAGCTACTACCCCCGTCCCTATATCTAAGCCGAAACCCTCTACCCCGGCCTCCGTTCTAAGCGCTAAAACGGCCTCCTCCTCCGCCTCTATCCTTGTTATCGCTACCGTTCCGCTATCTGCTAGCGAACCTATAGATCTAGATATAGCTATAGCCGCCGTAAAAGGCAAAAGCCTCGATATCCCTAGAGTCCAAGATATCTATAATAAGTGGCGGTTATACTACTATTATAAGGAGAGTTATAAAGGGAAAACCGCTAAGGACTATCCTAATAAGAAGTCCTCTAACCTCCGTATTATTGACCTCGATAATACTGCTAGTATTGATAGTAGTATTCCTGTTCCTCCGGGAAAAGTCTAGTCCTTAAGCGAAGTCGCGCTCGAGGACCTATATACCTCTCTTCTTATCTTATGGCCACGTCTTTTTCTACTCCTCTACAGTCGTACCAAAAGTTTTCTATTCAAACCGCCTTGGAGCTCTTTAAGACTAATCCCTCGTTTAAGGATAGTTATATAGTAGTCTCCTATATATTACGTTAAGCTTAATTCAGGATTCCTGCTCTTACCTTGATCAACTCGGGGGCCTCGGCCTATACTTTTATTAATAAGAATTTCGCGTAATATTATAACCTTCCCCTATACCCCCTAATATACCCTTGTCGCCTCCGTGGCTTTGATGGCCAGACCGCCCGAACCGGAGATATTACGTATATAGCCTGTACCACTATGGTCCTAGATAATCACGTGGAACGGTTATTCCTATATATTACCGGTCTTAATTAATACCCCGTTATTATAGGTCTTCCTTAGCTCCGACGTTATGGAATTTACGCCAGTTTCGAGTCTAATACTCTAACTATATCCTCGTCCTTCTATTTATCCTATTGTTACCCTACCCTAGTCAAGATTTAAGGAGTATCTCGAGAAGAAGAGAACTTCTTATCCCCGAAAGAATCTTAGAAAGTCTAGGAGCTCGAAGATTAAGAAAACCCCGAAGACCCTTTCAGTCTAGATATTAGTATTTCGTCCGCCCCTTAGGAAACCCCTAGCCTAGTCGTTTAGAAGGAATACCCTCGTATATTGCTTATTCGGGAAGAACCCGTAATTCCTAGCCCTATTATTTAAAAGGAACTTATAGAACCTAGTCTAGTCGTTTAGAAGGAATACCCTCGTATATTACCCGTTTGGGAAGAACCCGTAATTCCTAGCCCTATTGTTCAAAAGAAACTTATAGAACACCTTAGTCCTCGCCTAAGTTCTTCTCCCGCTATCGAAGAAGAAGATACCCCTAGCCGAATCGCCTAAGTAATCTAGAAGGGATATTACCCTAAGCTTAAGTATCGATGCCCCTCGTCTCGGCGTTCGTCCTCTAAGAGGCGAGCTCGTTAGGCTTAGCGCCCTCCTATTTACCTCGATATTATCGAGCTGGGAGCGCGCGGCTTTGACTATACTGTACGTCTTAAAGACTCCGAACTCTTTAGCTTTACCTTAACCTAGATAGATTTCTTCCTCGGTTACTCTTCGCCGAAGCAAATACCTATTTCGAATTCGCCTCCTAGTCTCCGCTATATTCCCGAGAACCTATATCTATATATAGGGACCTAGCCTCGTAGCTATAATCAAGATTACCGCCTTGCTCTGTATCAAATAGGAAAAGAACTTTATTTGGCCGCTACCGATTCCCTAGAAAACCTTGAAGCATATTGATAAAGTAAAAACGTCGATCCCGCCATCCTTCTACCCGCTCGATATTATAAGTACCTATACGTCTTCTCAAAATAAGAGGCCGATATCCTACCCTAATATAGACCCTACGATCATGCTATCCACCTTAAGGAAGGTATCTAACCCCCTAGTTCTACCCTATATAGTATAAGCTATAATAAGGCTCTCGAACTCCGCCGCTACCTAGACGAGAACCTAAGTAAAGGGTTTATCCGAGCTAGTCGCTCCGAGGCTGCGGCTCCCGTTCTCTTTATTAAAAAGCCTAGTGGGGGTCTACGTTTTTATATAGACTATAGAGGCCTTAATATCGTTACCGTCAAGAATCGATACCCTCTACCCTTGATCTCCGAGACCCTAAACCGCCTTAGCCGAGCTAAGATCTTTACTAAGCTCGATATTATTACCGCTTTCAATAGGATCTATATCTAGGAGGGAGACGAGTCCCTTACCGCGTTCCGTACTCGCTTCGGACTATTCGAGTACCTAGTTATACTATTTAGGCTATATAATGGGCCCGCCACGTTCTAGAACTATATTAATAATACTCTCCGCGAATACCTTAATAACTTCTATACCGCGTACCTCGATAATATTCTAATCTATAGCGATAACGAGATCAAGTATAAGATTTATATTAACCGCGTCCTACGTAAATTAGCCTAAACCGGTCTATAAGTAGATATTACGAAATATGCCTTCTATATTATCTAAGTCCCCTACCTCGGCCTAATTATTACTACCGAGGGAGTCAAGATAGACCCTACTAAAGTCAATATTATTATTAATTGGCCTAGCCTCGTTAATGTCAAAGATATTTAAAGCTTCCTAGGATTCGTAAACTTCTATAGAAGGTTTATCTATGGCTATAGTAAGCTCGCTACCCCCTTAACCAATCTTATGCGAAAAGACGTTAAGTTCGTCTAGACCGCCAAATACTAAATAGCCTTTAAAGTTCTTAAAAAGGCGTTTATCTCCAATATAGTCCTACGTTATTATAACCTAGACCTTAAGATCGTAGTAGAAACCGATACTTCTAACTATGTTTCTAGAGGAATCTTATCCTAGTACGGTAATAATAGTGAACTATACCCTATCGCCTATTTCTCTAAGAAATATAGCCCTATAGAATATAATTACGAGATCTATAATAAGGAACTTATAGCTATCGTTTAAGCCTTTAAAGAATGGCGTCCTGAGCTCGAGGGCTCTCTATCCCCTATTAAAGTTTTTATCGATTATAAGAACCTTAAATACTTTATATTAATTAAGATACTTAGTCGCCACTAAGTATATTAGAGCGAGTTCTTATCTCACTTTAACTACCAGATAACTTATCGACCTGGCAAAGCCGGTAGTAAACCTGACGTATTAACGCGTCGCTTAGGAGACCTCCCTAAGGAGGGGGATACTTAGGACCCTAGATACCTATATTAGTATTAGACCGTACTAAAAAACTATATTTTAGACCCTAGAGTTCTCGACCTTTAATATAGAACGGTTAGCCTAGACCCTATCTAGTTATACCTGTCTCCGCTCTAGCCTTTGCCTCTAGTAACCCTGGCCCCTATAGACCTAGATACCGAAGAACCTGACGTCGAAATAGACGATTCGGAACCTTAGTTAGACTAAGATACCCCTATACCTAATAACGACCCAGCCGATATACTTATTTAGACGTTATAGGACCGAGCTTAAGCTAAAGATATATTTAGACTATAGATCCTAGAAGCCCTTTATAATAGCGATTATTACTATAGTAAAATCCCCCTTACCGAATATAAGGAATATAATAACGCTCTATACTTCCGTAATAGGAAGTATATACCTAACTCTAATAGCCTTCGCCTACGAATCATCTAACTCGCTTATAATAGTGTAGCTAGTAGATATCTAGGACGAGCGAAATTATATGAACTCGTTAGTCGAGCCTATTAGTAGCCTAACGTTTATAAATATATTTAACGCTTTATCCGTAATTACTATATATATACTCGAGCTAAGCCCTCGCGTTAAAGAGTTCAAGGCTAGTTAAGACCCTTACCGGTACTATAATGCCGTTAGCGTGACGTCTCTATAAACTACGTAGGTCTCTTACCTCTAAGTACCTATATAGGAATTACCTATTGATATATTCTTGTCTTCATTAACCATCTTACTAAGATAAGATATATAGTCCCTACTATTACTATAGAGCCTAAAGAGGCCGCTCAAGCTCTCTACGCTTACGTTTAGAAATACTACGGTATACCCAAGTTCTTTACGTCCGATCGCGGTACCTAGTTTACCTCTAATATCTTTAAGTACCTATATAGGATACTTAGAATCGATACTAAACTTTCTACCGCCTACTACCCCGAGACTAATAGCCAAATAGAACGCTTTAATACTATTATAGAACACTACCTCCGAGCCTTCTATAATTATATATAGGACGACTAGGCTAAGTGGATACCTAGCGTAGAGTTTTCTATAAATAATACCCTATCCGTAACCACCTTAGCCTCGCTATTCCTCGCTAACTCTAGTTAGAACCCTCGTCTCGGCTTTAAACCCCCGGAGCCCTTACCTACTAATCTTACCGCCTAGTCTTATACTAAGCTTCTAGATATCGAGAACTTTACTAAGAAGATAGAAGAACTTACCGAGTACCTCTATAATAAAATACTAATCGCTTAGGCTATTTATAAGGCTAACGTTAATACTTACTATCGCCCTAGCCCTCGCTACTCCGTCGATAACTAAGTCTAGCTTAATACTAAGAACCTTAATACCGCCCGTCCTTCTATCAAATTAGACGACCGCTATATAGGCCCCTTTCGAGTTAAGCGCGTATTTCGTAACCCTCTTATTATAGAGCTAGAGCTCTCTAAGTCTATATAGGTATATCCCGTCTTCTATATTAACCTCCTAAGCTATATAGCTACCGACCCCTTACCCGGCCAAATTTAGGCCCCTCGTAAACCCGTAGTTACCGAGAATAGCGAACGTTCTTAGTATATAAACGGTATCCTAAACTCTAAGCTTAATCGCCGGTATACCCCCGCTCTTCTCAAATATTACGTGGACTAGGAAGGTTATAACCCTACGTAGGAACCCTTTAACCTCCTTAAGGATAGCTAAAATATAATAGTTAACTTCTACGCTACTAATCCTGTCTGTCCTAGACCCTATATTACCCCTTATACTATACCTCGATACTAATATAATAACCCGTAGTATTTAGTTACTTTACCTCGCCTCGCCTCCTCCCTCGTCCTGTCTCCACCCTTCGTACCTCTATTTGTAGGAGCTCCGCCTTCGAGAGGGGGAGCTACTATTATAGTACTAGACCTGACTCCCTCTAATAGGAACCGACCTCGTTACTCTACTAACGCTCGGATACTAATAACGTTAAATATGTATATATGTAATACGCGTCCCGTATATTAGAACCCCTACGCTATGGCCCTAGAAGCCCTATATAGGTATATGCCTACTAGGACCTTTATCTATAAAAAGGTTGCTTACTAGTTACGTATTAGGTTGCTCATCTATATAGACCCTACTACCCTCTATTCTATTTCTCTCCTCGTCTTTCGTCTTGT
>BLJB01000473.1:0-16196 GCA_013423325.1 Usnea hakonensis | reverse complement strand
CTTAATATCTACTTTTATACTTTTCTAAAAGTATTTTCTACTAATTAATTTAGAGGTCTTATTAGCCCCGAAATACCCCGCTAAGGGGTTATTATAATAGCGTTTTATTAGCTCTTTACGGATAGACGCTTCTTTAGGGATATATAGCTTACTATTATAATATAGTAGCCCCTAGCTATCTATTATTCAAGCTCCGGCGTCCTTATTACGCTTGCCTTACGCTTTACTAGCCTTCTACTAGATAATAAGAGCGTCCTCTTATTAAAGTACCTTAATAAGTTTATAGATAGGCTTACTACTAGGATTATATATCGTTTCGCTTATAACTAAAATATTAGTTACTAAGCGTAGGACGAACTATTTGTAACTAGTAGTCCTAGCGATAGGATTAAGCTATATCTTAGCTACGTCGCGATTATATTAAGCTAGCGTCTCGCCTACGCTCCCTCTAGTTTAAGGCTAAGGTTCCCTAGTCCTCAAATAATATACTATATTTAGGTATATTTCCTATATAGCTATAGTTATTAATAATCTAAGTACTATTTTAATAGGTATTTAGTCTACGCTACCTACGCTTCTTTTTAAGGTAATATCTATACCTTACTAATATATAGTTTAAATTACTATAAAAATCGGATTTAATAAGCTACTAATCGTTACTAGCTTCTACTATAATATTAGTAATAGCTTATTAATCGAACGGTTTTTATCCTTATAGTTAGGACGTCTTAATAGCGTATTGGTAGGGTTTATCTTACTAAAATAATATAAAATAAAGAAATTAAAATTAGCTAACTTTATTACCTATCTTACCTATTATCTATTTAAATTCGACTAACCTATAAAATACTTTAGATTATTATAGTTAGTTAAGACTTTAACTAGGCTATTTACCCCTTCTAAATAGTAATACTAGTATTTAAATATCGTAATAATAGCGAGTAACTTCTAATTATAAGTCTTATAGTTTCGCTCTATATTAATTATCTTTCGAGAATAGAAAGCGACTAGATACTACTACTTATTTATTTCTTAGTACTAGGTCAAAATGCCTACTAAGGCAAATTCGGAAGTATCCGTTTTAATATAGATTAGAAGGTTAGGATCGAAGTATCTTAGTAGAGGAGTAGTCGTAAACGCGGCCTATAACCTAGTAAACGCTACCTTAGTATTATCTAGCTATTTAAAAGGACCTGACTTCTTTCCTTTTTCGCTTCCTTTTAAAAGACTTATTAAAGGGCCTATAATCTATAAATAATAATAAATAAACCTCCGATAGAAGTTTATAAACCCTAAGAATACCTAAACGTCATAGTAATTCTTAGGCTTTAGCTAATCTTGGATAGCAGTTACCCTATATTTATTTATAGAGATACCGTTAATTAATACGATAAACTCTAGGAATTCGACTTTAGTAGTAAAGAATTTATATTTCTTTAAACTTATAAAAAGACTTACCTTTTATAGTCTACTTAAGATCTATTTAACGTAGTTAATATATTCCTCCCGCGTTTCGGAGTAGATAGGTATATTATCTAAATAGATAATATAGAATTAGTTAATAAGACTACTTAATAACTTATTAATATATACTTAAAACGTTACGGGGGTATTAGTAAGACTAAATAGTATTACTAGATACTTAAAGTAGCTATATTATATTCGGAAGGCCGTCTTCTACTTATCGCCCTTTCTAATCCGTATACGATAATATATATCTTTAAGATCTAACTTAGTAAATTACTTTATACTATTAAGGCGGTCTAAGGTCTTACTAATTAGTAATAATAGATAGCGATTCTTAATAGTTACCTTATTTAACCTACGATAATTAATATATAAACGTAGTCCACCGTCCTTTTTTAGAATAAAAAGAATAGGGGCTCCTATAGGACTAGTCGAATACTAAATCTATCCTTTTATAAGAGCGTTATCGAGATAGCTACGTAGTATAGCTAATTCTATATTCGATAGATTATATAGAGGGCTAAACGGGGGTTCCGTAGTTATCTTAATAGCGTAATCCTATCCTTTATAAGAGGGAAGCTTTCCTGCTTCCTTAGTCGAAAAAATATTAGTATAATCTTTAAGTTCTTAAGGGACTTCTAGTATCTTTACTATACTTTCCTAGTAAGATATATTTATACCCGTAGTACTAACCTAGTAGCTCGCTTCTAGAGCTACTATTATTAATATAATTAAGGTATATATAGTCTTTTCTCCTTTTAGCGAGGCCGCGAATTTATTTAGATCGAGTAGTTTATAAGCTTACTAATTAATACTAAAACGCTATATTTAATCTACTATATCTATTTTTATTCTTTCCTCTATTAAGGTAGGGAGGCCTAAGACTAAAGGCGGACCTTCTTTATTAATAGTATAGAACGTGTATTAGTAGCGCTTCTCGTATATCTAGCTATCGCGAATTATATATAATATAATATATATACTATAGTAATAAGTCGATTTCCCGTCTATCTATTATAGGGTTAGTAAGGGAGCTTCGATATAATAAAGATTATATTCGATTATAAAGCGTTAGCTAATTACGTTAACCTCGGCTCTATTATTAAAATAGAATTATATAGGGACTAAATCCTTTAAGTCTTCCTTAATAATATATCTATCGTATATTAAAGAAGGTAATAAGATAACTCCTTTTACTACCCTCGCGCGGGTGGAGTCTCCGATAAGGGCTTACCTTTTCTCTTCTTCGGGACCGCGTATACCCGGTATTTACTTAGTAACCCTAGCGGTATACTATTAGTATCTTCTACTTTCGGAGCGGTATACTCGGTAGTATAGTATCCTTTCTTTTTATAATTCTAATATTAAACTATCTTTAAAAATTCCTTCTTAGATTTTTCATTTAATTAGGTCTTACCCTTATTACCGCTTTTATTTTCCTTAGGCTTATTATTCGTCTAACCTCCGCTTTAATAGTTTATAGAGTTAGATCTTTATTTACTACCTCGGTTCCCTCTTTAGAATAATACATTATTATCTTTATAGATAGTATTCCTTCTTTTTCGGTTATTTTTAAGTCGTATTATTAGCGATACGAGTTCGTTTCGCCTAGTTAGAATAATCTATATATTAATAATAGTTATACGAATCTCTAGCTTTAGCCTAGTAAAGAAATAGGATATCTATTACTCTTCTATATAAGGGAGTATTTAGGCCTCTAGGCTATTTAGATAGATATCGAATTCTCGGACTATTTAGTTCTATCTTTAAGAGGTATCGATATACGCTTAGGCGACGTCTAGCTTACGGTTTATCAGGTCCTCGACGAGGTTTAGTAGGAAGGCTATATACTAGGGCTAGGTAGAAATATTATCCGGATCTTTTATATTTTCGTTTTAGTATTATTCCTTTAGCGTTTCGGCTAGGAATTAGTTATACTATCGGATCTTATCGTCTTTAGTAATAAAGTTCTAGGGCGTTAGACTAAATTAGTCTTCTACGTCCCTTACTTAATTTTAGTATTCTCGAACACTTTTCGTATAGAAAATCTATAGATCCTTAGGCCGAAGGTTATATTACGTCTTCGCCGGGCCTACGTTCTCCTAGGTACTACCGGCTATACGCTTTTTACTACGTTCTAGGGCGTGAATCTCCTCTATTAAGTCTTAGAGTTATTAGTTCTTCGTAAGGGTATCTCGCCTTCGAGTAGTATCTACTATCTGATCGTTAACCGTTCGTTATAGGTTATTACTAGTATTAGTATTAGTATTAGTATTAATTTCGGTTTCGATTTTAGTTTCGGTTTTAGTTTCGGTTTCTATTTCGGTTTCTATACGGGTATATCCGTCGTCTTCGAGTTCAGATATATAACCGGTACCTACTAAGGGGACTTATATATTCCGGTACTAGTTTCTAATAGTTACTAATAAGGATAATCCACTAGCGTTATTAACGCGTCGCGGATTCGCTCTAGTATTAATTACTATTCTAGTTATAGATTACTACCCCTAAGAAGGGTAGAAGAATTAGAATTATTAGGATTAATATAGTAATATAAGACTAGAAGGATAGATATATTTCTATATAAATATCTAGTAGTATTCTAGTAAGACTAATTCTTAAAAAAGAAGAAGAGAAAGAGGGGGGAATCGCTTCTTTAAGCTTATTCGCCAAGATGCTAAGCCAATACCTATATTACGTATACCAAGAGGATACGTAATACTTGGCAATATTGTCATTACAGCGCTACTGCCCCTGAGCCTAACAACTACTCTCTAAACTATCTACGCCTAAGTATAGGTCTACTAGTAATCCTCTATATAGCCGGAGTAGGGATACTTCTATATCTGAGGTAATCTACTACTTCCCTATTAGTCCCGGAAATCAGATGGATCTAGAAATCTAACGATTGCTCGACGATCTGTATATCTAGGCTATTATTACCGCTATAGCTAGTGCTACGGTAGTACGATATATTAGGGAGTATCCTCCTTAAGAAGGACGTTAGGGGCCCTAAGGTATTTAAGGTATTTAAGGGCTTAGGGGAGACTAAGGCCCTATCGGACTAGAAGGTACTTCCGGAAGTAGCGGTAATAGAAGTTCTAGTAATCTTAAGGTTAACGATATTAGTTACTTCGATCCCTCTTATAAAGATCTTAATAATACTAAGAATAATATCTTAGTCGTTAATATAGGATAATACGTTTTCTATCGGGACGTCTATACTTTCTAGGATAGACTTAAGGATCTAGTATATTCTAAGGGTAAAGATAAGGTCTAGGAAGTACTATCTATATATCTACGTAGTAGCGTATTAATCTGGTACTCGACTAAGCTTACCGAGCTAGAAAAGCGAGGGCTTCGGAATATATTAGTAGATAAATAGTACGAGACTTTAGTTAAGAAGTTTAAGGAAAGAACTACTAACGTACTTAAATATATATAAACTAAACGCTATAATATAAGTAATACTCGGTAAAGTCGTATACCCCGGTCTTTTACTTAGAGTATACTTAGGTATACTAAGGCGGTAATAATAGGTTCTGATTATAATTAGCTTTCGCTAATTTAGTTAAATCTAGGATTAGAATTCCGGAGGGATATTCCTAAACCTACCTAGAGTACTACTATTGGCTAATTCCTAAAGTAACTAGATACAAAGTCTATAGTTTAAGATAGCTCGTCTATATAGTCGTTCTTAGTAATCTAAAAGAAGAGTAAATTAAGCGTTAATATTATCGAGGTAATCTGGTTAATATGGTAATAATTATTAAGATAGATTTTCTAAGCTACTATTTCCTTTCTAGCTATATTACGAGTAGTAATCCTATTCGGGATATATACTAGGATATAGTAACTATAATTATAATTATGGGAACGGCTATACTAACCGTCCTTCCTAGTCCTAGTCTTAGTAAGGTAGTTCCCGGTAAGTAAACCCTACTTCAAATCCTGCCTTATTAGCGCCGCGTTAACCACTATAAATCACTATAGGAAATGCGTTAAATTCGATAAGTTAATTATTGAATTAGCCCCGTAATCCTCGCTCTGGCGGAGGCGGATTCGGGAGTTAAAGAGGTACCGGTAGCGGTATTAGCCGTAGCCGAGGCTTCCTAAGTAAGCCTTTTAGACGCCGAGCAATGGTATACTAGGGTAGCGAATCCTACTATACTAACGAACTAAATAATTTTACTACGAATAATAGAAATAACCTAGAATCTACTTCTATTTCTATTTCCTAGGATTCCTAGAAAACTAATAACTACTTTATTGCTGATAAGGAGGAATATAATTACCTCTTACCTTAGGCGGAGGACGAAACTAATGGATACTTTATAATAACTAAGCTATTTCTATCCGTATCGTTATACTAGTATTATTAGTATTAAATGATCTTCCTTTCTAAGAATAAGCTATATCGTTACCTAGGAAATCTAGGAAGAGGCTAGCGAGTAAGTAAATCTACTTATTAAGGCTAGTCTACCGCAAGTACCCTTACTACTATACCTAGTAAATCCTAGAAAACTAATTTCTAGGAAGTTATCCGCTTAACTACTAATTCTACTAAGGAAGTAGGTACCGGATATACCTTCCGTAGTTACTACTATACCGTAGGATCTGCTAAGGTAACTAAGGATTTAGAGGTAGAACTACTTTATTTTAATACCGGTTATTCTATTACCCTAGTCGATCGTACTTAGTTTAAGAAGCTGCTATCTACCCTTAAAAAGGCTATTCCGGGATTAGAGATCTATTAAATATTAAAAATAATTATAGTACGTAGCCTAGGATTAAATATATATTAATCTTTTTAGTATACCGTCTTCCCTCTCCTTTTGCTAGGGAAGCACTAGGTTACCGGTAAGAAAGTCACTACTATAACTACTCCCCGGGAAGTCTATATCGTTAATTACCTTAAGGTAAAAATGCTTATCGGTATAGATATTATAGTACTAGAATAAATTAATATTATTCTATCTACTTCCTCGGCTCGTATTAGGAGTTGCTAGGTAGAAATTCCGCTGGAAATACGTACTAGAGGAAATAGATATTCGGTACTTTAGCTAGTATATACTAAGTAATCGTTTATAATTACGCCGTATTCCTAAGTATATATACTAGTATATTACGCCTCCTTTCTAGATCGTAATTTCTTTTTTAAACTAGCCGAAAACCTATTATTACTTTATACTTACCTTATCGATATATTAATAACCGTAGTTATAGTAAAAAATAATACTAACTTCGCTATCTAAGTACCCCGTAATCTAAGACTTAGTACCCTCTAGGAAGCGAACTTTGATAACTACTACTATATTATGGAAGGATAAGCGGATATAGTAGAGCTTACTACGCGTTACCCTAAGAAGGAATATTAGAGTAGCTAGATTAAGAGAGTATTTAAGAAGGTCGTCGCTACTTTAGCTGTTGCTATACTAGCTACCAGAGTAATAAGGTTAAGCTTACTAAGCCCGAATATCTAGTCGAGCTCTTAACTAAGTATAGATATCTAGTTAAGCCTAGTAGAACCTACTATAAATATACCTTTTATCTAGAATACCTAGGGAGTACCCGAAGTACTAATAATCCTAGGGGTTTCTAAAATCCTAGGCGTATTATTATAGTAGGAAACGTAGACGTAAGGAATCCCTATTTCTATTCTAGATATCTACGTAGTACCTACGGAAGCAGATTTAGTAATACCGAATAGAGTGACTATCTACTAGGGTAATTAGGAAATCTAAGAAGTAGTTAACTAATTCCCTAGCCTATAGTAGGAAGGAGGATTCGCGGATATATTGTAGAAAGATTAGATACGTATACCTCTTAAGGCGGATTAGGAAGCCTAGGCTCCTAAAATAGCTTAAGTATACCCTCTAGAAAAGCCTACTTAGGAAGTAGTTAATAAGACGTTTAATAAACTTTATAATTAAGGAAAATTAGAATAAATAATATTAGCTACTCTATTTAGTTACCTAGTCTTTATAGTATAGCGAATTATACTAAACGGTAAACGTAAAGGAAGAGCGGTAGTAGATATCCAGGATTTAAATATAATTATCTAGCCGGATCTCTACCCCTTACTATTATAGACCGATTTAATTAGCTCTATTAAAGGATACCGATATATTACGGTAATTAACTATACGTCTTTTTTCTATTAATAGCGTATCTACCTAAAAGACCGGTATAAGCTTACTATCGTAACGTACTAGGGTTAGGAGTATTTTAATATAGCCGTTATAGGCTATAAGAACTCCCCGGCGTATATATAGAGATAGATTAATAGACTACTTTAGGAGTTCCGTAGCTTTACTCGTACCTACGTTAACGATATAGTAATCTTTTTATAAACCCTAGAAGATTATATTAGCTACCTTAAGTAAATCTTCGCTCTATTTTCTAAGTATAGTATTTTGGTAAATCCTACTAAAGCGTTCCTTAGCTATCTTTCCGTCTAATTACTTAGGTAGAAAGTGGACTTATTAGGACTATAGACTATAGAAGATAAGCTTTAGGCTATTTCTAAGCTTTCTTTTCTAACTACCTTAATAAAGCTAGAAATATACCTAGGAATAATAGGATAGCTTCGTAACTATATTATATATTATACGGCGATCGCTAAGCCTCTCTAAGAACATAAGACTCTTATACTTGCTAACTTACCCCGGGCTAGTAATAAAAGGAAGAACTTTACTATACGAGCGGAAATTTAAGCGCCTTTAGCTAGGGAGCTAGTATTATTTAATACCTTATAAGTGGCGCTTTTAAAGCCTTCTTTCCTTACTTATTTTAATAGTAAGTTAACGCTATATATTAATTTAGACGTAAGTAAGGACTTCGGATTTAGGGCTATAATTTACTATATATTTAGAAATAACCCTGGAAAGTATAGCTACCCTTAGAAGTCTTAGATTCGACCTATCCTATTTCTTAGCCGTCTACTTAAGGATGCGGAGACTAGGTACTAGCTAACCGAGTTAGAACTTGCTAGGATTGTCTGGGTTCTTACTAAGATATGGTATATAGTTAAGTCCGTACCGTATATAGTAGTCTATATAGATTACGGTACCGCTCTAGGGATCTCTAAGTAGATTTTTATAACTACTTCTTCGACTACCAAGTTGAATCTTAGACTTATTCGAGTATCGGAATATATCTAATGATTCCGGAGTATCGAATTTCGGTATAAGCTAGGAAAGTAGTATATCGTATCTAATATACTATCTAGACTAAGCCAGGTAGGTAGTTAGGAAAGGCCCTAGGAAGAAGGGTAGCTTAATCTGTGCTACTACGTTACTCTAGTAGAAATGTCTGATTCGTTTAAGTCCCGTCTTATAAATAAATATACTAGGGATCGATAATAGAGTCGGATCCTAGAAGTACTAAAGCTACTAAAGTCTACTATTACTATAGTAAATTCTACTACCCTTACTTTAGGATCCCGAATACTCGCCGTAGTTATCCCTCGGAAGTTAAAAGAAGCCTAGATACTATTATCTACTACCGACTAACCTTCTAGTACTATATTAGATCCTAGGAGTTCTAAGGACGCGGCGCTAGAAGTCTAGGATACTACGTTAGGGATCCGGATGTCTTAGTAGTCGTCGCCGTCTACTACCGACTAGTTAAAGACTTCCGCGTTAGAAGTCTAGGAAAGAACTTTCTAGGAATCTCTATAGTTAACTCCTATCGCTTAAGTATTACCTCCTAAAGAGAATAAGGAGTAACGAAATAGGCTACGCTTTAAACTTAGGAATAGGCTTATTTACTATATTAATTACTAGGATAGAAGAGAGCGACTTTACGTCCCTAGTACGCTTATAAAGGAAATCTTTAAGCTGGTATATAATTGATAATACTATAGAGGATTCTATAGAACCTATAATAGGATTTCTAGGTCTATCTATATCAGGAATCTAGCTAAGTACCTCCGTAGTTATATCGAGTATTACCTAGAATATAAACTTAACCAAACTAAGCGCTATAAGCCGTACGGAAGCTTGATTCCGATTAATAGGCCCGGAATACTATTCTATACCCTAGTAATAGATTTTATTATCGGGCTACTAATTACTGCTGCTAGATATAATAGCCTACTTACCGTAATTAATAAGTTCTCTAAGCGTGTACTGCTACTACCCGGAAAATCAACTTTCTTAGCTAGTAAATAGGTCGATATATTGCTAGTAAGTCTTACCTAGTATAGATAGAGTATCCTAGTCGCTATAATTAGCGATCGTGATTCCAAGTTTCTATTAGTACTCTAGAAAGCTATATTTATTAAATTAGGTACGGAAATCCTGACTTCTACTATATATTATTCCTAAATGGATAGTTAATTGGAAAGAACTAACTAAACTATAGAAATCGTAATCCGGTATTTTGTTACCGTAAACCGAGGCGAAGACTAGACTACCGTTCTACTATATTTGTAAGGGAGTCTAAGTAACTCTAAGAACCAGTCTATCGGGGTATCCCCTAACGAGATCTTATACGGTTTTAATGTGCGTAATATTCTAGGGATACTAATAGAATTACCTGCGGAGGAATTTAGTAAGCTGCGGTAGCTAAAGCGTAATTAAGCCGAAGAGTCGCTTATCTTTTCTAATACTATAGTAAAGGCCTACTATAATAAGTCGTATACTTCCCTCGATCTAAAGGCTAGTAATCTAGTATTTCTGCGTCTTTATAATAGCTATACTATTCCCGGTCTAGAAAACTATAAATTATATTATTAGAGGATTAGACCTTTTAGGATCTTAGAGAAGGTGGGAGCCCGGGCCTATAGACTAAAGTTACCACTAATTATAAAGATATATCCTATAGTTTCGATTACGTAATTAGAACCGGCCACTAGTACTAAAGATCCTTACGGTAGAACCAGGAATACTAAGCTACCTCCGGTAGTAAATACTAACGACGAATACCTTATAGAAGTGGTACTTAATAAGCGAATATCGCGCGGAAAGATATAGTATCTTATTAAGTAGCTAAGTTAGGGTTATAAAAATAATATATAGTATAATATTAGCGATCTTCAGGATTACTTAGAACTAGTAGAAGAATATAAGGCACGTACTATAAATAGACTCGTTCCTAAACCGTCTTCTACTACTGCCGTATCTACTAGATAAGTAACCGGATCTATCCTTCTAGTATTAAACTCCGCTCCTACGCTTTCCTTAGTAAAGCGTAGACGTCCTAGGAAGGGTTGATACTTCCTAGAATTAATATTTGGGATTACTAGGTATTATTATTAGGATCCGTATTCCGGAATTAATATTTGGGATTGCTAGGTATTATTGTTAGGATCTATATTCCCGGGATCGATATTACTAAGGTCCGGATTGTCTATCTTCGATCTAGTATTACCGTAATATTTACTATATTAATTATATAGTTAAGTAGTAATATTTGCTTATACTTCTTAATATAGGCGTCGACTTTTTCTTCTTGTTCCCGGCACTATTAGGGATTATAGATCCGGAATAGCTCTGGCCATTACTGCCGTAATGGCTAAATGGGCTCTTGCTACTATTGTTAGTATAACTCACTAGTGCAATTCACTATTTAAGGTGAATTTTCAGATAGAATAATTCACTCTTCTTACACTTCACAAAGTTCACCATAACATTCGCTATTCTATTCGCTATACTATATTCTAAATATCCTAAATAGCTTTAATAATATCTAATTTACTAAGGCCTCCTAATAACTTCAACTTTTTATTACCAGATATTTTATTAACGTATTAACTAATTATATAAAGCTATAGAGTAATCTACTCCGTAAGAGGCTCCGAAAGAGTAAACAATTTTAGAAGAAGACACGAAGATTACTATAAAGAAGTAAGAGTAATAGCTATTATACTAGGCTACTATAGAGGATATAGAGAATAATCTAGAGAGTATTATAAAGAGTAGTATAAAATATAGTAATAGTATAGCTAGTAATATAAATACCCTCTCTACGATCTTATAGCTATATACTATACTAGCTTCTAAAGACTAAGCTATAAAGGTTACCTTTCTCGTCTTCTCTATTACCTCCTTTTTCGGCTTTCTCGCTACCTCTCTCGCCTCTTTTTTAACCTCTCTATTCGACTATATTCGATATATAAAAAGTATAGAGGCCTTAGATTAAGGATAATTATTATACTATAATAGAAAAGTAAGTATAGAAGTACTATTATTAATTAGAATTTAGCCCTATTAAATTAGTTTCGATTTAATATTACTTCGGATAATACGCTATTCGGCTTACTTTCATAGATTTAGATTATATAGATTCGTAATCTACGGGCAAAAAAAGAAGTACTAAAAGTACTTATTTTTAGCGATTTTCTTACTTCTACCATATATTATTATCAACCTAGTATAATAAGGTATAGTACTACTATTACCACTACCTTACTATTACCGCCTCGCTATTACTAATAGCTATAGGGGTATAGCCTTTTTTCTTTTTTATGGGCACTTATTACGAATATCCTCTATAGGATATATACGGAGCCTTATAGGGCTTAGCGAGCCTTAATATTACGCACATATATTAATATACTATAGATACTCTTTCTTCTATATTACATATATTATTATATTATTATCTATATATATAACACCACTTATATCGTTTCCTAACAAAATTTCTAGGAGCGAATTTGAGGCCTTCTAAATCTACTCCCAAATCTACTAATTTCTTTTTCTTAGGGGGAGACCCCCTGAAACCCCCCTCTTCTCTCCCAAGTCTACTCTTAAATCCACTCCTAAATTTACTCCTAAATCCACTAATTTCTTCTTTTTCTTAGGGGGAGACCCCCTGAAACCCTCTATTATCTCCTAAATATACTTCTAGATCTACTTTCAAATTCACTAATTTCTTCTTTTTAACGTAGAATCTACGATAGGTAATTAAAATCCTTATATAAGATATCGTTTAAAAGCGTATTATTTACTCTATATCTTTATATTATTATTATATTATATATAGAAGAAAAGGAATTAAAGTAAAAAGAACTTAAAGAAGAAAAGTTCTTAAGACTTTTCTATTCGAAAATAAAGTCTATTTAGAGTATATTTTAGCGCCGAATAAGTTAAATCCGATTATATAATTAGCTATTAAGAAAAAAGTGTAGGGAGCTAAGGCTCGAAATAAACTAAGTATAAGAGAAAGTAAGCTTTCTAAATATAGATTTTAGGCCTATAGACTTATAATAGTAGTTACGAATTAATAGTATTAGATTGAATTAGAATTTATACTCGTATCTATCTAACTATATAAAAGATAATTATGGGAATCTCTATAGTAATAGTATAAGGAAAACCTTTATAATATTACTACTATTAGGGTAAAAAATTTTATCGTACTCTTATTTATCTCTATAATTCTAAGTCTATACACTATTTTCGACTATTATTACTTAGTATCCTCTACGCTCGTATCTCTTTATTTTCTCTATATTAATACTAGTACCCTTTAGATCGCTCCCCTTCTATATAATTAGTCTTTTATTAGAAAATACTAGTTTAGAAAGCTAGATTAAATTAGTTATCTAGTTAATACTCTCGCCCCCTTTAGAGTAGTTAGTATTCTCCGTAAATTACTAGTTTCTATAAATTCTAGAAGTACTAGTCTAGATTATTCTAGCCTTAAATAGAAAATAAGAATATGTTTAGTATTCTATTTTAGCTAGCTATATTTATAATTAGCTATATAAATATTTAGGACTTTATAATAAAAGAGGAACTATATTAGTCTAATCTTCTCTATTTATATCTAAATTAGGGCGGAGTTTTCGGCTTTTATAAAGTTATAATAAAGTATTCTTTTTATTTTCTAATTTTTAGAACTCTAAGCTAGTATCCTTTTATCTTTAGATATATTTATATAATAACCTTTTTATAGGGTATATTAGACTATATTATTTTAATTTTATATTTTTTTTTTATTATTTCTATCTCCTTTCTTTCTCTCTTTTTTATATTATATTACTTTTATCCTCTTCTAAAAAGGGCCCCCTCGATCTATAAGCTTTTCTCTATTATAGATATTAAAGATACTTTTATTCTATAATTTTATTTCCCTTAAAGTACTTTATAGATATATATATTTCTAATTTTTATAACCTCGTATATACTTTTAAAAGCTTAATACTAAAGAATTACTAGATCTAAAGAGATTTATATAAAGAGAATATCTATCTCTATTTCTAATTCTCTAATATTTATTACTTTATATATTTCTAAAATATATCTTAAATATTTATTTTAGATTATCTTTAATTATTTTTCTAGTATCTTTATTACTCTTTATATATCTATTAGATTATACTAAATAGTTACTATATATATTATCGCTAATTAAATAATAGTCTAATATATTATATATACTTAGTTTAGTATTATTTTCTATATCGAGGCTACTATTATTAATAATATAAAATATTAGGATACTATTTTAGCTTTTATCTTTTTAAGATAGAGATCCTACCTTAATTTTCTATTTATATATAAATTTAAAATCTATATACTACTCTTTAACTTTATAATTATTATTTTTAGATCTACTATAATTTTTATATTAAAGTATTTTAGTCTTCTAATAAAATAGACTAACTTATATTTTTTAAAAATAAAAATTACTCTATATATTTTTATCTACTTTAAATATATTTTATAAATTATTTTAAATATTATATAATTAGTCTCTATATTCTTTCTATATATTAATAAATAGATATTATTAATAAAGTCTTTAATTTAGAGGTTTAGCTTTAGTTTCGAGTACTCTTTAATAAATAGTATATTAAAGAATAAAAATAATATAGAGAATATTAAAGACCCTTATAAAGTTTCTATCTTTATTAATTTTATCTTATTTATTTTCTATCTTAGCGTTATTATTATTACTCTCTCTATAAAAAAGCTTAATATCTAATTTATTATTTAGGAAGGGATCCCTTTAGATTTAAAATTATAAAGAAACTATTTATAGAATATATTATTAAATACTTCTATTATATCTAGAGAAAGTAAGCTAGCTATATATTATTTATTACTACTTTAAACTATATATATTATATTTACTATTATTTTTAAGGCTATCTTAGTAAATTACTCTTTTTATATATCTATTTATTCTAGAGAAAAGAGGTTATATTTCTCTATATAATTATTAAGTCTTTTAACTATAACTATTTTTAGAGCCTTTTCTAGAATATTTAACAAAGTAATTAATTAATATAACTTTAATTTAGAGTAGTTATCTTTACCCGATTTATAAAGAACTATTATATTAGTAACTTTAAACTCTCTTAAATAATAATTTAGATCTATATATATTTAAAAAAGTTTAATAAATTATAGAAGGGCCTCTCTAATAATTAGCTTTAAAAATCTATTTAATATTCTATTTATTTCTAATACTTTATTCTATTTAGAGTAAAAGATAACTATCTTTATCTTTTTCTCTATTAATTCTATAATTATCTTAACTAGATTTAAATAGACTATATTCTTAATATTAATAAAGTCTATTTATAGAGGGGGAGAAAAGAATATTCTTTAAAATATCTTTATTTTATTTTTAAATAATTTTACTAGATTAACTTCTCTATCTTTAAATATTAGAAATTTAAATAATAATTTTAAATTTATATTATTTTATTTAATTTATTTAGTTAGTCCCTAAATTTTCTTCTATAACTCTTTTACTTTATAGACCTCTTATTTAAAGTTAAATATTTTAACTCTACTAATTATCTTATTTTAGTATTTTATAGTTATATATTATTCTTTCTTTTTCTAATTTTTATAATTATTCTAATATTTAGCCGCGAGGCGTTTTACCTTTAACGTAGCCTTATTATAATTATAATTCTAGAATAATCGAGCCCTATCTAATAATTTAGTTTATAGAATAATCTTTTTTACTATCTTTTTTAGGCCCGCTATAATATTTTTTAAATATTTATCTATCTCTTTTTTAATTTTTAGCTAGTTAGAAAATAAAGAATAAATTAGCTCTTAAATTATAATTTTTATAATTTCTAGCTTTACTATTTTCTATACCTTTTTTCTAATAGTAGAGACTTTTTCTATTAATAGATTAAACTTTATATATATTAGAAAGTAATCGGAGCCTATCTATAGATCTAAATATACTTTATATAATTTTATTATTTTAGTTAGTCCTAATATTATAAAGATAAGATCTATAATACTTTTACTATCCCTCGCTCTCTAGATTATAAAGTTCTTAGAAAATATAAATATTATATCTACTTTTATAATTATTTTTAATAATTTATTTACTTCTCTATAGTAGCTAAATTTTCTATAATTATTCTAATTCGAGTAATAGAGGTTAAAGTCTCTTATTACTATTTATTCGCCCTATCTCTAGACCTCCTTTTTTAATACTAGAAGGCTTAATAGATTATTAATAATAACTAGAAATAGACTAAAATTATATATATTAAAAATCTAAATTACTTTTTTTTTTATAATCTTATCTTTTTCTTTAAGCTTTATAATAATAATATAGATATTTTTAAATAGAAATATTTTTTTCTATATATTAATACTAATTTTTTTATTAATATAGAAGTATACTTTTATACCCGCTTCGCTTTTATATAATAGAAAGAATTCGCTAATTCCGGGATTTGAATTTTTTTGAATTTGAATTTATACGTCGTGTCTACCTAAACTTCGAAAGGTAATTAC
>BLJB01000469.1:22149-37493 GCA_013423325.1 Usnea hakonensis | reverse complement strand
CGCTTGCGTGCCTCGTACGCCTCGTTGCCGCTGTCAACCATGGATTGGAATGATCGTCCTTCCATTATCAGTCCTCTTTCAAAATATTATTCAATCAATCTTCTTATAATCTAGTAAAGACTATAATAACTATAAATCGAGTAATAATATTAGTTATTATTAAGAGTACTCGCTATAAGCTATAGCTATTATAGAAGATAGTAGTTATCATATTAGAGATCTTAAAATTATTAATTAATAATATTAGGAAAAAGTATATAATATATAATAAAAAGATAATTTCTAAAATAAATTAATAAATCTAAATAAAAGAGTCTTATATAAAGAGTATCTAATTACTAGATATTTAAACTTTTTAAAATACTCTATTAATATTTCTTTTTTAAGACTCTATATTACGCCCTTTCTAACCTCTTCTTTAATAAGTTTTTATATAATTTTATCTATATAATCTTTAGCCTCTTAATTTATTTCTAATTATTTATATTTAAGCTCTTTTTTAATCTATATAAAATTAATAATAGTAATAATAAAGTTATTAATCTATAATCATTAAAATATCTTTTTATTCGAAGCTCTAGCTCGATAGAATAAAATATAAATATATTATTATAATTTTTCTATATTCTATATATAATCTTACTAAGATAAATTCTATCTATTAAGATAACGTCTAAATATATAAAAGTTAATAACTAGATCTTTATTATTAATAAGCTAAATAATAATTTTATAATATTTCTATTATTAGAAGAGTTTATAAAGAATCTTTTTTTTATATTCTTCTACCCCTTTAAAGAGATAACTACCTCTATAAAGACCTCTACGAGGTATTATAATATCGTACGAAAAAGAGAGATACTATATAAAAAAGAGAAACGGGGTAGATTTTTAAAAAAAAAAAAAAAAAATCAAAATTAAAAAATAGTCTTTGGTTATATCCTAGTCCTAGCCGTCGTCCACCCTATAGGTAGTCAGCCCTTCTGGTCTGACAACCCCATGTATGTACTTGATTACTTCAATCCGTTTCTCGGTACTAGAAAGTCAAACCCGGAATGGTTTTGCCGTACAATAACCAAGATATTGTTGCAAAGAGTCTCTCAAAGTAGATATGATTCAATTCGTTGGTTTGAAATCGTCAAGTTCTAGGGGTGAGTGGTAAATACGAGTAGCGTGCCAGAATATTCATGTCCCGTGGATTGGGCCTCCAAGACAATATTTGACCCTTCCTCTGTGACCTTTTTTCCCCTTTGCGATAGGCGGCTTTAGGCCAGTTGTTCGAAGTTTCATTTCTCATTGAGTCGATTCAGAAGTTCGTCGAAACATGGACTACGAAGCTCTCAAAGACCAGTGGAGCGAGGTCGAGGACCGTGATGGCATCAGACTCAGTTGGAACACATTTCCAAGTACACGCATGGTATGCTTGCTGTTCGCCAAATTTGCTGACCAGCACTCATGTCGATATAGGAGGCCTCCCGACTTGTCGTGCCCATTGGAGCCCTCTACACACCCTTGAAAGAGAAACCAGAAACACCGCTTTTACAATATGAGCCCGTCACTTGCAAGGCTCCTTGCCGAGCAGTGCTCAACCCATTTGCGTACGGCAGCCTCTAGTGCCTGGATTTATCCGTCGTAACTGATTGTTTCAGGACTGTCGATACAAGAGCTCGCCTATGGATATGTCCTTTCTGTTTGTCCCGGAATGGACTGCCTGCCCACTACAAAGATATCACTCAAGATAACATACCTCCGGAGCTGCATCCAGCAAGCACGACAATTGAATACAGGCTGGCACGACCCGCACCAGCTCCCCCAATTTTCGTCTATGTTGTCGACACATGCCAGGAGGAAGATAGCCTCAAGGCACTGAAAGAGTCCTTAGTCATGAGCCTCAGCCTCCTCCCGCCCAATGCTCTTGTCGGGTTAATAACGTTTGGAACAATGGTAACACTTGCAATTAGCTGATCTGATTTGTGAGACTGACTTTGTTCCAGGCTCAAGTGCACGAGCTTGGCTACACCGAGTGCGCAAAATCGTATGTTTTCCGAGGGAGCAAGGATTACGCCGCAAAGCAGGTCCAGGAGATGCTCGGATTATCCACTTCTGGCATGCGTACAAATGTTCCTCCCCAGCCAGGCAGGCCCCCCCCAATCGTAGGGCCCGCAGCAAGGTTCTTGCTGCCCGCCCAACAGTGCGAATTCCAACTCACAAATGCTTTGGAGCAGCTTCAGAAGGACCCTTGGCAGGTAGCAAATGACAAACGTTCTCTCCGGTGTACCGGGGTCGCTTTGAGCGTAGCAGTAGGCTTGCTCGAGACTTCGTTTCAGAACGCTGGCGGCAGGATCATGTTGTTCTCTGGAGGACCAGCAACAGAAGGGCCTGGCCTCGTGGTAGGTCCAGAGTTACGTGAGCCAATACGATCACATCATGATATTGATCGGGACAACATCAAGTATTACAAGAAGGCTCTCAAGGTAGGGTCCCATTATTTGGACTGAGGCTCCATAGCTAACATGAAAAGTTCTACGACAATCTAGCGAAGAGGGTATCCCACAACGGTCATATCGTCGACATATTCGCAGGTTGCCTCGACCAAGTTGGGCTTCTTGAGATGAAAGGCCTCTCCAATTCTACTGGAGGCCACATGATTCTTACGGATAGCTTTACTTCATCGCAATTCAAACAATCTTTTGTCCGGGTCTTTGACAAAGATGCTACCGATAATCTCCTCATGGGCTTTAACGCGTCACTGGAGGTCTTGACAACAAAGGAGCTGAAGGTTACTGGCCTTATAGGGCATGCGGTGTCTCTCAACAAGAAGTCGAACTCTGTTGGGGAAACCGAGTGTGGGATCGGCAACACCTGCTCCTGGAAGATGTGCGGTATTGATCCAACCGCCAGCTACGGACTATACTTCGAGATCGCGAACCAAGGGGGAGCAGCGCAACATCAGCAGGGCCCACAGAAGGGCATGATGCAATTTTTGACCTACTACCAGCATTCTTCAGGCCAATTTCACCTTCGGGTCACCACAGTGGCACGCAACCTTAGTGGACCAGCTGGTGACCCAGCAATAGCTCAATCCTTCGATCAAGAAGCGGCCGCCGTCCTCATGTCACGAATTGCGGTATTCAAAGCTGAGGTTGATGACGGGCCAGACGTTCTTCGATGGGTAGACAGAATGCTAATCCGACTCTGTTCAAGGTTTGCAGAATACAGGAAAGACGATCCATCGTCCTTCCGGTTGGAGAAGAACTTCACGTTATATCCGCAATTCATGTTCCACCTTCGTCGCAGCCATTTCCTGCAGGTGTTCAACAGCTCGCCGGACGAGACAGCCTTTTATAGACACGTGCTGAACCATGAATACGTCGGGGATTCTTTGGTCATGATCCAGCCCACCTTAGATTCCTACACATTTGATCAAGAAGGCAGCATGCCTGTCTTACTCGATTCCGCCTCCATCCATGCAACACACATCTTACTCCTAGACACCTTCTTCCAGATATTGATTTTCCATGGAGAGACAATGGCGGAATGGAGAAAGGCGGGCTATCAGAATCAAGAGGGTTACGAGAATTTCAAGAGCATACTGGAGCAACCCAAGGAAGACGCAAGGGTAAGCTAGGTCCCAGGCAAACGCTCGCTATAGTTTTCCATCGGGCCGAGACTGATTGTTGTAATAGGAGTTGGTTCAAGATCGATTTCCGTTGCCTCGATTCATCATTTGTGATGCAGGTGGCTCTCAAGCCCGCTTTCTTCTGGCCAAGCTCAACCCCTCCACGACTCACACTACCAATAGTAATTATGGAAGTGGGAACTCAACACAAACCATCTTTACTGATGATGTATCGCTACAGAGCTTCATGGACCATTTGATGAAGTAAGCCTTCCCCCACAGCCGTTTTCAAGTATTTGCTAATATAGATGTGGTAGGCTTGCCGTTTCAGGTACAAGTTGAGAACCGGCAGGAAGAATGGTCCATGGCAAAGTCGTATTACTAGCGACCTTGGACACGTTCAGCACCATTAGCACGGGTTACAAGAGACTTGTGACATTCAGCATAGGTATATCATATTACGTGTAGACTAGGCCAGAGGTAGACTGCTTGTATGGACGTGAGAAATACCGTGGTCCAGATACAGGTTTTTACTTTTAGATTATCAAGACGGCTTTAACTTGGAATCAGACGAATGTTTTGTACGAGTAGTGCTTGTTACTTTTGGACTGGAGAACAGAAAGCCGACTAGCTAAGGACTCGTGCTCAATTACTCGTTACTTGTAGCCAGAATGCATGAAATCTTAATATGCCAAAGCATAAGTTGCGTGATTCCGCAGCTCGTAGAGTAGAGATAGCGCATAAGGGAAAGATCAGCAGGGAAGTCTTGCCAGGGTTGACAGGGAGGGTGGGTAATATTATTATTATTATTGTAAGGCACCCCAGCGAAAGCCAACGAATGGCAATATAATATGCGGGACAATGCCCATCACACGATAGTGTCACAGCAGCCAATTTGACTGGCTATCAATCGGATGCGTACAGCCTACATGTTGCATCCATCCATACATGGGATCTGCAGGCAATGCAAAAAGCCCGCAAACGTCGGATCGCAGGCCAAAGTCATTGGTTGGAGGCCGGCTGGGTGAGGCTCCTTCTTAATGTAGTTGTTACTTAGTAAGGACCAGCACTTTCTTTCCGATTGCAATTTGTACCTTAGGTCCGTGGAAGCTGGAGAGGAATCTATGACTGTGACTGTGATTGTGACTGTGAAGCCGTACTCCAGGTTTTCTGGCTGCTGAGTAAGGTAGGGTCAGGGATACCACTTGATCACGTTTTTATGTGGGGTTTATGTCCAATGTCTTTAGGGCGCTAGGGGGTTAAACAATGGA
The DNA here is from genome assembly GCA_013423325.1 of Usnea hakonensis. Lineage (NCBI taxonomy): Eukaryota > Fungi > Ascomycota > Lecanoromycetes > Lecanorales > Parmeliaceae > Usnea > Usnea hakonensis. The sequence continues at coordinate 32,603 of BLJB01000469.1, read as the reverse complement.
AATCAAGGTACCTAAGGTACTTTACCTTACGGGCGAGACTGCAACTGCGCACACGGTGTACGGAGTATTTACAGTAGTAACACCAATTGATGTCATGGTAACCGTAACAAATTCTGACCAAACAATCACAGTGCAAAAATTTGACGGTGTCAAGAAAAATTAACAGTCCCAACACCGTTTCGGTGTTGTTACAGTGGTGGCACGGTGTGCGCATTCTAGGGATCGCCCGTAAGGTAGTCCTTAGTCCTTAGGTTATTAAGCCATGGAAAAGCAGCTAGGGTAGTGCACAAGCACCTCAGCCTCTTGCAAAACCCCAAGTCTCTGTCAGCGAAGCCAACAAGAGAGAAAGCAAGAGAAAAAGAAGGAAAGAAAGAAAGACAGAAAGAAAAGAAAAAAAAGAGAGAGAGAGAGAGATCTCGAATTTTGACTCTTCATTCTTGACCTCTTATCCAATTCGATCTACAGCCCTTTCCTCATCTTCATCTTCATAAAAGAAAGTCGCAACTCCAACTGGCTATCACAGCGCACATACACGCTCGACCGGCTCCAGCGCTCTTCCATCTCGGCCGATCTCTTGCGGAGTCGACCGTCATCTGCTTACCGCGTGCAATTCCACCTATCAAGGATAGAGTCTCAGCCAATCCCCGGCCGGTCAGGAGAATGATATGCTGGAAATGCTGGACAAGGAATCGCAAAGGCATCGGGACGAATCCATGCTGCAATCGATGACTCTTGATGTAAAGACCAAATTGCATTGAAAGCACCACTGGCATCATCCAGTGGATGTTGCGTTCTTGGCTTGCCCTTATAACGTTCGGGCCCAAGAACCGAAAAAGCGAGAGGTAGGCGCCATGTTCTCAGAAGTTGCCCGTCATCAACAACACCATTTCCAACCGTCTTTATACTCGCCTCGCCACAATGAATCCAAAGATATGCAGTCGGCCCACTATGAAAGCTCTGCGCAGCTCAATCAACCTAGTCAGATGCAGCATGCTACCTTTCGACAAAGGTGGGAGAAGCCCCATCAATATCCACGTTCGCTACGAAGTCCTTTGTCAATGCCGCAGCAACTGCCACCTCGGACACTGTATACGCCTACCTCTGAAGCCTCAGAGCACATGCTTCGACGTAAGACCCCAAATGGAACCCTGGCGGCAGGATATGATGGAAGCTCTGTCGAATGGACGAAGAGACTACATGTGACGAAACAGCTCTTATTGCCTACATCGAATGTTTCGAGCCAGACAACGTATCCTCATCGTCAGACAGAGGGGTATCGTGAACCTCCATCGCCCCAAACTGGCCACTCTTTCAATTTGGGGCCTGGAGAACAACAACGTACCAATCAATCGAAGAGCAATGTTCCCTCAAATACTACCGTGCATGGCGCAAGATCTAGTGATGAGAAAAATGCGGATACAAGATGGAGATCCAACAACGTCTCGTCCGCAGGCTTAGACTCTGTCCTGAACCAGTCGTACTCGCACCATTTCCATCACAGTCTGGCAGAGAGCCAACATATCCCAACGGTCTTACAGCCCATGTGGCCACCATGCTTAGGTCCTACCTTCTTACAGAGTCTTGGACCTTACGGGCAGTACGGGCTAGACGGGGCCTTTGATCCTTACCACCCTTCCCTTGTCCGTCACCCGAGGGTTCAGTGTCAGCATTCCGAACTCACTGTTGATGCGTCTACTCCGCAGCCACCGCTTATCAATCACCAAGGCCAATGGCTTCAAGCCCATAGCGATCCGCAATATGATCAGGTCGCCGATCACTCGGTCTTATCTGCCTCTGCCCCCGACGAGCGTACAAACGAAATACTCGCCTCGCCACATCAAGTCCACGATAGCACGAACAATGCAAGCTCCGTATTCAGCACTCATGTTACGGCTAAAGCGCAGCAGCAATACGGTAACTCCCTCGCGTACCGGCATAAACCATCTGTCTGGAAAGATCAAAGTGCTCGAACGCTTAACAGAATATATAATTATCCAGGTCCAACAGATTCGGAGTCTGGTACGCCATCTCTACCTTCGCATCACAATCCGGCGGTATCGGACAGCGACACCCATTTCAGAGAGAAAGTCCTCATGTGGGCCCATCGAATTTACGGCGGCCTTCTCGCCGCCATTGAACAGACGCGGCGTAATGCTCTCAATGAGCAGCATAGTGCTGGATTACAGCATCAGTCTAGCTGCTATCCTCACCCCCCACGGCGGCCTTACCCATCTTGGTCCAATAGCTACGGCCGCAATTATCGAACCGGTGATCCAAATATTGCAACGCAGGTCTCATTGAAGGATGTCAACAACGCTCTCAATCAGCCATTCAGCTCCATTCGGACAGGAAATCGTTCGCCACTTAGTCTGATATCAGCATCACAGCCGTCATCGGTAAACTGCCCTTCCCAGCCTAGTAGCCAAACTCGACAACGTTGGCATCTGCGTGACGGAGGTCCTCGGTCTTCTTCCCTTGGATCGCAGTCCAGTTATGTACCATCTCACCTTTCCCCAGACATCCATGCGACTTCCCCGTCCGCTGCAGCTGTATATGCTATGGAGATGCTTAACAGGCTTTGTCAAGAGAGCGCATTGGAGTGGATCGATGGTATGCTTCTGACAGGTTGTCTCTCGTATGGACTAGGTGACTATAACAAAGCTATGAAGTGGTACTTGAAAGTCTTACAACGCGATCCCAACAATGTAGAGGCCATGTCGAACTTGGCAGCAACCTTGCTCGCGCTCAACAGGAGGGACGATGCTGAGCAGTATTGGCTTCGGTCCGTGAAGCTTCGACCCAGCTATTTTGAAGCCATTGAGCATCTTATTGGTCTTCTGCATGAATGTCATCGCGGGAACGAAGCGGTGAAGGTCATTCAATACGTGGAACACGCTCTTCGCATCAAATATGAAATAGATCTGACACAATACCAGCGGGAAATCGTGACCGGAAGTGGCTCGTCTGCCGAGAAGTCCTTTCAGGACAGCTCGGATCTCGAATCTGTTAATGGGTTTGGATCTAGCGGTTATGCCATATCACCTTCCGACAATGGTCGAATGCTCGCTCTTGTCCATGGCAAAGGCAATATGCTTTATCAACTCGGGGACAACGCAGCAGCTGCCAAGGCGTTTGAGGATGCTATCCTGATTGGCGCCGGCGGACGTCAACTTGGCATTCGAGGTTTAATCAAACAGATTCTAGTCGTTTATTCAGAGCAATTGCATTTAGGTAATGGGAGACGTTATGGAAGCTTTGGTGTGGATGAGCCCATTTTGCTTCCACCAGAAGTTGCCCTGGAAACCTCACGACTTGTTTTCCCGAAACAAGGCCGACTCCCTGGTCTTGAGGCCGTCCCTGACGGCTTTGGGTACAAGGCAGCGGTGTCAATAATCAGTAACTCTCTCCTCTCTCTTGCCAAAATCTACCAGGATGGAATGTCTTCGAGCGGAGCTGCAGCCTCCGCCCCAAGAGCAACTTCTGGAGTGCAAGAGATACTGGCACTTTACTATCTCTCGCTGTCTCTTCAACCTAGCCCGTCAACTGCTAACAATGTAGGTATCCTTCTGGCAGGTGTTCAACAGTCAGCTCGATCTAAGCCGAATCTAAACCCGACCAACTCGCAAGCCTCATCTGTTCCTGGAGTCACGCCCGGTAGTGGGATTGCTCTAGCACTCGCATACTATGATTATGGTCTGAAGCTCGATTCACACCATGCGCATCTATACACCAACCTCGGCAGTCTCTTCAAAGACATTGGGCAACTGAATGCTGCTATCAAGATGTATGAGAAGGCCGTTGAGTGCGATGGCAATTTTGATATAGCCCTTGCTAATCTAGCGAATGCCGTGAAAGACCAAGGAAAAGTCAGCGATGCAATCAAGTACTATAGGAGAGCCGTCTCCTCGAACCCCGATTTTGCGGAGGCTGTTTGCGGTCTTGCGAATGCGCTGAACTCGGTCTGCAATTGGCGTGGTCGTGGTGGGATCAACCACTCCACGAACAACCGGGATCGTTGGCACGTCGACGAGTGTGGTGACTTGCTCGATTCCAAAAATGCATCTGTTCCAAGTTCTGGATGGATTGAACGTGTCGTTGCAATAGTTGAGAAGCAGTTGCACGATGGCGAAGGCTGGGGTAAAGGTGTTCTTCTTAGCATTGGTATAGACAAAGTTCTCCAACGACTGAGCCTAGAAGGCGAAGGTCATCGCCGCAGAGATCTCAGAAGTACCCTCGAGAGGTGGGCTGGGAGTCAATGGGAAGGCGCTAAAGTCGTACGACTCATCGAACGGGCCACGAGGGAGCTTGTCCGGCAGATCTATCGGTCTCAGTATATCGAAAGACGATCTATTCCTTCCAGCCGCCGAACGCGTCCACAGTTGCCCGCAGCTTTGGCTATTCCAAGCGCTCCAACTGTGCTTCCTTTTCACACCTTTACCTGCCCTTTATCTGCAAAACAGATTCGCAAAATCTCTCAACGCAACGGTCTACGGGTCTCTTGCTCCACCCTACGAGCTCCTTGGCTCTCTGCTCACGTGTATGATCCGCCAGCACCACCTAACCCCAATCTCAATGTTGGGTATATATCCTCTGACTTTAACAATCATCCTTTGGCTCATCTCATGCAATCAGTCTTCGGCTTCCACAACAAGACTCACGTCAAGGCCTTTTGCTATGCAACAACTGCCAGTGACGGCTCCGTGCATCGTCAACAGATTCAACGGGAAGCCCCGGTTTTCTATGATACATCTTCTTGGTCGGTTGACCGCGTAGTCAACCAGATCGTTGCGGATGGCATTCACATCCTCATAAACCTCAACGGGTATACTCGAGGCGCAAGGAACGAGGTTTTTGCAGCGCGTCCGGCTCCTATACAGATGTCGTTCATGGGTTTTGCAGGCACGCTAGGCGCAGAATGGTGCGATTATCTGCTTGCTGATAAGATTGCAGTCCCTCCTCAGACGCTCCGACCCTGGCGGGGAAACGTAGATCTGGCTGATCAGACTCAGGATGGCAACAACGAGGATGATCACGATGAGTGGGTTTATGGTGAGAATATAATTTTCACCAGGGACACCTTCTTCTGTTGTGACCATAGACAAAGTGCTCCAGATGCCCAAGAACCGCAGCTTAGCTGGCCAGAAGAACAGCGACGGCGATGGAACATGCGGAAGGATCTGTTCCCGACTCTGCCGGACGATGCGGTCATTTTCGGCAACTTCAATCAGCTTTACAAGGTCGGTGGCTCCTGCGTCTCTCACCGACTTTACACGTTACTGACTCCCTATGACTCCTAGATCGACCCCACTACTTTTAGAACGTGGCTACGAATACTCTCTCGGACTCCAAAGGCCGTGTTATGGCTACTGAGATTTCCCGACCTCGGTGAAGAGAACCTCAGAGAAACAGCGCTGCGCTGGGTTGGCGCCGAGGTCGCGTCTCGAATCATTTTCACGGACGTTGCACCAAAGCATCAGCATATCTCGCGAGCCCGTATCTGCGATCTCTTCCTCGACACGCCGGAATGCAATGCTCACACCACCGCTGCGGATGTACTCTGGTCAGGTACGCCATTGTTGACACTGCCGAGGTATGAGTATAAAATGTGCTCGAGGATGGCTGCTTCAATATTGAGGGGGGCCTTACCGAAGGACGCTGAAGGCGACAGAGCGGCAGGAGATTTGATTGCCGATAGTGAAGAGGCGTACGAGGAGCAGGGTGTGGAGCTTGGTAGTGACCTCATGTACCCGATGGAGGAAAGCATAAAGGGGATGGGTAGAGGTAGATTGATGGAGCTTAGAAAGCTACTCTACGAGAGTCGTCGGACGAGCCCGCTTTTCGATACCCGACGCTGGGTCCGAGATTTGGAATCTGCGTACTCAGAAGCGTGGCGCAGGTGGGTCGCTGGAGAAGGCGGGGATATATGGTTATAATGGTGCTGGGTTTCTGTAATTCGAACATGTACGATTCTACGATTACGAGGTACGAATGGGATAGCGACGGAGCGAGAGATGGAACTTGGTAATGTCGGATAGGACATGATGGCATATTGCATAGCGCTGGGGACTTTCTGGACATATCATTATTTTTTCGAGGACCTCTTTGGCTTAGGGGTCTGGGCGATGGAACCGGGCTTTGGAAAGATTCAAAATAGAAGAGGGATGGGAGGCAGATTTGCAGTGGGTTCTACGCCCGGTTGTCAATCGAACTCTGAAGGAGAAGGCGCGTTTGCCTTGGGAGACTTTCTTCCTTTGTTGTCCCCGACGCCGCACCACCATCTTTGCCTGATTCAAGCTTCCAAGTATGGGGGTGCATGCGACATTGAAATGCAGCTCTTCTGGGCAGACCAATTGATGAAGCAGACAAGTGTTCTGGGGCCTACGTTTAGGAGATGCCGATCCCACTGCCGCGACGCGTGAAGCATAAGACGTGCAATGTGTATACTGTATTCTCCCAAATTCGAGAAGATATGAAAGCCAAGGTGGGTTCGGTGTAGGCCAGTCATGCACGTGTGGCAGCCATAGGTAGGTAAGGTAGGCATCAAATGGTCTATATACGTCGAAGGGGATTGGCTTGTTCTTAGTAAGCTGAATACATGTAGAGTACCTAGACACTGGTGACCCCATTCACTTGGACAAATCGGGTATCAATCATCATCATCGTCATCATTATCATTATCATGGTTTATCGTGGTCGTGATCGTCATTGTCATGATATGAATAATTAAGTGATTGGACCAATAATGATGATGATGATGGTAAAAATAAAAATAATAACAATAACACTAACAAAGAAGTATTACAAGAGTGAATTGTTATGAGGTATGTATTCTATTCACATGTCGTTATTTTTACTTAATTTAATTTAATATATACCTTGGCATTCAAGGATGAAGTACCTTACATTATACTTACATGACTCCATCCAAAATTGCAGTCTTGTTCATATTATTATTGCTTGCAGTTGCAGTTGCAGACCAAATTCCAAATTCCAAATACTTTATATTCCATTATTATTATTATTATTATAAACCCCGGCTGCTTTACTTTAGGCAAGTTTGAAGTAGGCGTCACCGACAGGCATTAGGGAGCTAAAGGAGCCCCCGGATCCGTACCCAGAGAGCTTAATTCGTTCTGCCCAAAGCTCTGCTGCCGCCTTGCAGATGGCAGTTGTAGCTGCCAGATCTCGTCTATCTACGCACTTTTAAGATGCCGATGAACATTATCATTTATTACCTTACCTACCTTACCTACCAACAATATAATTATAATCAAATCAAGGTACGTACTATGAGTATGAGTATAATACTCAATAAATAACAATACTTTTACCATTTCGCCGCCATGCCGAGGATTCACTCCTTTTCTCCCACCCTCCTCTTCCTCTTCCTCTTCCTCTTCTTCTTCTTCCTCTTCTTCTTCTTCTTCTTCTTCTTCTTCTTCTTCTTCTTCTCCTTCCCCTTCCCCTTTGTCCTCCTCCTCCAACAGACCAGCTTGTTGTAGATCATGAATGCCACATTCCGGCAGTCGCTAAAAAAGGGCACATTGAGTCTAGTCTGGAAGCCTGATGGAGCCATCAAAGCTATAGGTGCCAAAAGATGGGGGTCATGCTTGGCGACCGTTGACATTTGAGAAAAGGTTGTATTAATTTGAAGGTGTCGCTGGTTGATCGATCGGTCTCTCGGTATCATCTCTTCTCGCATTAATCGAAACAAAAATATTATTTTTGGACTGGATGACCCATGTCGAAAACCCTCAGACCATACTGCCTGTTAGCGGTCTTGTAGTTTAGAAACCGGTCCCAACCTTATGCAGTTTCCGCTCCCCATTATTGCATTGTTCCTTATTCTGGCTGCACACCCACTTAGCAATTGGCGGCAGGGAACGCCGCCGGCGATACTGCAGGGGACGAAGCCGCAAGCAGACAAATGAAGCGAGCCGGGTCTCGACGGTCTAGACTGCGAAAAGCCATCATCCTATCCCTCTAGCCTACCTCTTCATCTCACCCAATCATTCCAATTCCATCCCTCTTCGCGCGCAACGGTCAAGCGGCATCCCGACTGTCATGCGTAATACGCATGACGTCTTACCCGACTGACCCAGGAGCACATAGTCACTGGACCGCAAAAGGCAGATAAGTATCGTGTTCATACTTGTCCACCCTTTGGCAACCCAGCGAGGCTCCGGATCGTCAAAATCAAACGCAAGATGCTTTAGCTCCGAGGCACGCAAGCTGTGTTTCAGGAATCCTTGCACATGCGCCCGATCTACAAACCCCGAATTCCACTTTGCAGACGACCCGAATTGCTCCATGGACCTTCTTGACATTTAACGGTGGCTCAATTATTACAGCGTGTAACATAATACGGTACATGAGCCTCAGGCGTTCTGTATGGAAACAGAAAAGAAAAAGGCCGAAGTCAAATTCGACGAATAGGTGTAACCGTTGGATGTCCGAATACGCCACGATTACCTTTTGGAGCTGGAGTTGTGGGTGGGCAAAGGGTCGACTCCCGGAGGATTTGCTCGATTAGGTCGAAAACAAGGATGATCTGCACAACGTTTTTCGGTCCCGATACCCACGAATTCCTGCCAGATGAGATCCTAGCGTCTACCGAGTCGCAACGTTGGTTCGGGGGTACGTGGACTGTCGTCATACTGCATATATACTGACGCACGGTGAGTCGGCCTAAGGACCTATCGCTCCTCGCTCGTGCTCGGTCGATATCTGGTGCATAAATGCGGCCGCAAGGTCCCGCAGGCACGTTACGTGTCCCGAGACGCAAGAGAGAGAAAGGGGGAGGGGCGACGGATTTCACTCTGGAGGATGATGGGATTGGAGAAAGTGGAATTGTTCGTGTAGAGTAGGAGTAGGAGTATAGGTCCATGCTACCTACAGGGCATTTTTCACTATCGTCTGTCAGTAGCGAGCAGTGTCAATCTGTCAATATTAAGTGGCACGAGTGGGGAAAGAGGGTAGGCGCGGATGTGCGGAGGGCAGAATATTGTACGGTCTAGAGTACGTACTACTGAACACTACGTACGAGTGAGCAAAGTACTTTACCTTACTTTACCTTGGAGTCATCTTGCCCTAAGACAAAAAGGAAAATGGAATACTCATTGATTAGGTGTTATTGTCATTTACCTGAACCCCTGGAGCCGTTATTTGGATCGTCTAATTCGTGGATGATATGACGACAGGGTACAGCGGCAAGTTTGTTTTAGTAGGCGAGTTTTATTTCCCCTCAAGATTTCCTGCAGTACCCTCGTACCTAAGCTATCTACCTTAGTCTCTATTTACCTACCACCCTGCAGCACTTTTGGAAGCACTTTTAGTCTACCGCTAGTAATGGCGTCGTGTCAGAAAGTCTAGACCGTCGAGATGGGCCCCCCCTCCCGGAAATCTGCGATGCAGCGCCAAGTCCCAAACGCCCGTGCATGACATATGGGATGATGATGATGATGATGAGATGAAGGGATGATGAAAAGATGGTACGTAGCATCAGTATTCAGTTTTGGGTATTCAGTAATGATATCAATACATCTGATATGCAACGACAAGGATGGAGATGAAAAAGAAGATGATAACAAAAAAATGATGTGATGAATAATGAAGCTAAGGTATAATTTCCCTTCCCTTACTTTAAAATAATAATTAATTCTTACTTTTTCATGTCTTGCGCCTTTTGCGGCTGGCTGGCTGAGGATTGATCCTCAGATGGGCTCTATTTCGGGCGTAGCATCTACGGTACCTTTGGCTTTTGAGTCGCTTGGCAAAAGCTGCCATCCCACTTTTGCTTTCTCCCCATTACCATTACGCACCACCCTTTCGCCATAGGCTTGCCGGCTTAACACCAATTATACGCTCGACTAGAAACGGCGTCATTTTAATCGAGCATTGGTCTTGAAGAGTTCAAAGCCTTTAGAAGCCTGCATGTGATGAAGGAAGAGGAAGCAGGAAAAGGAGAATGAATCAATCTCAATCACGCCTTCCAAAGTGTAGGTGCAATACTAACATGTGCATCCTGATGGGAAAGGCACGTACTATCACTATTATCATCATCATCCTTCTTCTTCTCCTGCTCCTGCTCCTGCTCCTGCTCCTCTTCTTCCTCTTCCTCTTCTTCTTCTTCTTCTTCTTCTTCTTCTTCTTCTTCTTCTTCTTCTTCTTCTTCTTTTCGTCCCCTCAGCCACTTCTATCCTGACCGCCCAGCTGGAACTTAGCATACTTAGTTATTCCTGCTTAGACTGCATTTGATTTTAATTTCGACTACTCTCTTTCCCTTGCCCTTTCTCTCCCTCCCCGGTCACCAGATCCATACTTTATATTATCGTTTTGTATCCTTGGGAATATTACTGTTTTATTACAACGTATTCCACCAAGATTTGAGATCTATCAACCTAGTCCCTTTAGCTCCCATTCTCCGAACGCACCTTCCATCCATTATTATTATT
>BLJB01000469.1:0-22142 GCA_013423325.1 Usnea hakonensis | reverse complement strand
AAACAAAAAAAAAAAAAAAAAAAAAAAAACAAAAAACACACTCACTAAAAAAAAAAAAAAAAGCACGTCTCCCAAACTAGCATCATTGACAAGCCATTTCAAGCCATCCACCAACGCCTCTTTCGTTCTTTTCCCAACTCGACCACTGTAAACCACACGCTTGTCCACATTTTCTCAACCCTCTCACTGCTCTTGCCTCTTTTGCCATTTTCCACCCCTCTGTCCAAAACCAAAAAACGCTCAAACTCGAGCGTTGCAAGCTCCGGCCAAGAAATAAAACCCCCCCCTCAAAAAATCCGTGAACCACACTTCTTCCTCCCCCACCCCCGCTATTGCTACTCGCTCGGCATGAGACATGTTACAGGCCCGACCGATATCGTTACTACTCCGGCACATTTCCCTCTTTTCCTGTCCCCCAAAGTCTGTACAAAGTCTATCTACATACACCATTAATATTCCACCGTTCCCACTTCTCCCACCTTGCAGATCGGTTCACGTACATGTGCATCGCCGTCATCGCTAAACACAGTCATTCCTTGTCGACAGCAATGTATGATCCTGGGTCTGCATTCGTAGCTTCTGACATGCTAACAAACGTCCAGCATATCTGCTGCTTCGTGACCATGACCATGGGCGCCAAACGAGGACCTTGGTCCCAGCAGGAAGATCGATCGCTCTTAGAGCTGGTCCAATCCCAAGGTGCTCACAACTGGGTGAGGATATCGCAGTTCATCCGCACCAGATCGCCGAAGCAGTGCAGAGAGCGATATCACCAGAATCTCAAACCCAGCCTGTGTCATGATCCAATATCGCCAGAGGAAGGAGAGATCATTGAGCGCCTGGTATCAGAGATGGGCAAGCGCTGGGCAGAGATTGCACGTCGTCTTCCGGGTCGTAGTGACAATGCTGTTAAAAATTGGTGGAATGGTGGCATGAACCGTCGACGTCGCATCGTTGTCCGCCGTGAAGGAAGTGTCCGTGGCGGCGCAGAATTCGACGAAAACGTTGAGCCACTATCGTTCGCTCGACCTGCGCCTGTACCACCGCCACATTCAGCCGGTCGTCAAATATTGGTACCAACGTCCAGAAGGAGGATTGAGCCGCCATTGATCTCGCCCGTCCACTCTGAGGTGTCCGTGCCAGATTCCCTTGGTGAGGCCCCATCTCTGGTGTCTGACTCGAGCTCCCATTTCTCGATATCTTCGCCAAACGCTGTCGCCCACCCCCACCGTTATCTTCCTCCACCCGAAACACCACAGCCTGACTACTGGCGGTCGAGCTTGCATAACCCCGTTGGAACAAATCTGTACCCTAGTCGAACGTCAACAGCTCCTGACCGTTCACCAACAGTATGGAGTCGCAACGAAATTCTCAAATCACCAGTCGACCCAACTCCGCCATATCAAAGACTCCAGCAATTTGCTGAAGTCGCGGCAAGGTCGGGCGCTGTGACTAGCTCTACTGTCAAACACATGCAGCCGGCTCAGTACCTTCTTCCGTCCCTCAGAAATTTGGCCGACAATGCAGACAGTCCTCGGATCCCCTCGCACGAGGCCCCCAAATCGACGAAGTGTGCTACCCCTCTGCTCCATTCACACGAGACACACCAGCCAGCAGGCACCATTCAACACTCAGGTCATCCACATCCGAAAAGCTTGAATGTTGTCTACCCTCAAGCTTCGTGTTCTCCGCCCACAACGTCGACAATGCTGGCGGCCGCCTATCCGTCTGCCGTTATTCCTGCCAGCCCTCCACCACGTTTTGTTGTCAATTCAGACGAGCCATACTCCAGGAAGAGATCCGCCGATGAGGCAGGCTTCTCTCCCTCATCTCCAGTGAAGAAGAAGATGACCTTGTCATCCATTCTCCAGTAGATTGGGCACTCTGAACTCACTTTCCCAACCAATTTTGGCTTGAACGCTCTGTGGATCGAAGCGCTGAGGGCCTCGATAGCCTCTTCTGTCTCCTCTGTTTTCCAACTTGATAATGAAATGCGTCGTACGTTGATTATCGCCTAAGGCTACAGAGATAATTGCGACCATGATACATCATATACGTTGCCGAGTCTGCCGTGTCTCCGCGATCCGCGTGATTATTCGATAATTTGAGAACGAGGACGCGGAGAAACAGCCGTGGTCATGATCAAATTGGTAGCACTCATTTAGTGCGCACACTTTCCTGGAACGTATGGTCAACATTTATCGACAAGTTCCAAGGGTTGCGTGTCTTGGAAGGACCGCCAACCAGCCAAGCAGATGCGCACTTTTGAGAAGCTTGAAGGGGCATGGCAGCTAAGCCCTGTACCCGGCCTTCAACGATTCTTGCTAGTAAACGCAGGTCATTATTGAAATGAGATTAATAATGTTTTTGACGGAGGCTTGCTCCACTGTCGATAGCTGGTGCTTACTGAGGCGCAAATGCTTCAATGATGGTCTACTGCCGAGCTAAATTTGGGGCGGTCCTGCAACCTCGAAGCGCCTTGCCGTTGTTAAATACACTATAGATTTTGCCAGGAATATCTCTTGCTTTGAGTCACTACCTTGGTACATGAGAGAAGTGGATACTGTAAGATAAGGCGCAACGGGAGTTGCCCGTGTATTGTTTCAAAACGTTGAAGGCTTACAAGGATAAGAAGGAATAGAAATAAGGTATTAGCGGAAGGATGTTCGACAAAGTCAAATTTTTAACTCATATTGTATAGTAATGAAGATGAGCAGAAACTCGGCCGTAGTTTCAGAATGGAGGGGACTGAGGATATGAGTATGGACAGTGCTCACCAATTGGATCTTCCTGTACCGTCCCCTCAGATGACTATCTTGAGTGTATGAGCAGACATGTCTACACCTTCCCTGCAGGCTGCGCCTTAAATGTCGCCTTGTGACTTTGAAAGCGTGGACAGAAGGGAAAAACAGGTTGTGAAGACTGGCCAGGTTAGCACTTGCCGACATTTTACTCTAGCGTACATTTCTTGGCGTCCAAAAAATTGCAGCCGAGGGAGCACCATCCAATGAAAACAACGCGTCTCTGCACTCTTTTCTTGAAACCCAACTATGGCTCAAGACATTCAAATCAAGGCGCCTTGAACTTATGGCCAAACTGTAGAGCGAATCACACTGAACCTGTTTACACAAGATATCTTCTGGGAAGCTAATATTTTACCATAGTTGATCGACTGTGCGGCAATCCTCAAGCATCAAGCACTGCAACGTTTTGTGAACTTGCTTATCGACGGATTCAAAAGGCATGTGCTGCTGCTGTCAAAAGTAGCAGCAGTGGGGCCTTCTTTGAATGCATTCAGGCCTTTCCACGTCTGCGCACGCTTTCTACAAGATAAAAATCCGTTACAAAGCTGCAAGTCTTTACAGTCTTCGATGCGTCGACGGCGGTGCTGAATCCGAGCCATCACCATTCTCCAGGTCCACTAGGTCATTGCCACTGTCACCATCTGCATCTTTGCGCTTCAAATGTCTCGCCCGCTTCCTGCTTTCGGGGTCCTGCACGCCTAGAAGTGTCATCAGCACTTGCACCATATCTACCCGACGTCCCTACTGACCTGTGATCATTCGATGGGGTTTCTTAACTTTTCGTTCATCGATATTCGTGTCTCTTCGACCTTGACGATTCCAATAACTCAAACAATATTAGCCTTGGAAAGGATTCCCCGATTCAAGTGGCTCACTTCTTCACCGCTGTCCATGTCCGGTCAATGGAGTATCGGCTATCTAATCGCCTGGAGATGACTTTCCATCTCTCTTCTGTCAGAGAGTGGATTCCCTCTGCAATGACTTCCCTCATCAAAGTTGTCACAGCTGCTTTTTCGTGCTTTCTCCACCTCCGTGAGTCCTTTCTAGCGGTCTGCTCTAACGGTCGGTCTTCTCCTACAGTTGCACGAGCTTGATCGGCTCCTTGCTCGTGACTCGCTTCGGGCCACAACCCGTCTTTTCCATTCTTCATACGTGATTCAGCCCCGCTGGCAAGTTCTAGAGATCTAGAAGATAAGTGAGAGCGTCTTTCTGCGGAACCGGAGTGGCCTGCAGACAGTGAAACTTGGTTGTGCATTTTGTGGGAACCCGGCCGAAAAGAAGGGTATAGACTGTAGGCAATGGGTAGCTGCGAGACATCATGAGAGGTTAGGACTGTTTCTCCACATGTGTCATGGATATCGACTCCGGAACTCTGTAAACCAGTCGACAGAGGTTGACGCACAAAGTCCGAGCAATCACTGTAATTGACCTTAGGCATGGAAAGTGGTCCCAGGCCCTGCTCGCAGTCGGGAAGAATTCCGGTCCAGAACGTTCTAGAGAATGGCCAGAGGGATTGAGGGCTGCGAAGACCTCGGATCTCTTCGTCAACAGGATTTTCGCTACAACTCTCGTCATTGACAGGCTCTTCATGTCCGAATCCTTGGAACAATCTCTTATTCTCGCTGTCCTCGAGAGGGTCATCATCTTGGGCCTCTTCGATGAAGTCTTCATCCCCGGTCACCCCTTCGACGTATTCTTCATCATCGACCACTTTCCCGCAGATATCATCGTCATCTACACTTTGCGTAGAAGCACCCACGATCGAACCACCAGTATATTCGAGTACGGAAGGTCCCGTAGACATTGGGTTCGGCCTTAGGGATCTGTTCAGACCGCCGCGAGACTGAGGTTGTGGATAGCAGAGTACTTTGAGAGCCGGTCTCAACGGTTGCTGTTGCGAATAGCTAAGTTTTTTGTAGACAAAAGCCTCCTGAACGAACGTAGATGGTATCAAGCATGGATCGCGGTCAATGCGCAGACTCGACAGAATCTGTTGATGTATGGTCTGAAAGCAATGCGATGGAGGGGAGAAGAAGCTCGAAGCGGTAGAGATCAAGGCGCGGTCATGGCGAGCTGAGGGGTATCACGATGTATGCTATCAAAGATGTTGAGGAATTGTAGGGGCTTCATTTAACGACTGGAGATTGTATCGATGATGTACCTAGTCTTGAATATAGGACATGATTCGTAAAGAAGAAAGCATGAGTTCGATGATTTGACGGCTCAGCGTATCCGTATCCTGCTGGTTAATAAATACAATTGAAGAAATCATGTTTTTGCCATGGTAGTATTTAGCATGACGCGCCAATTGTTATTCACTTTGCTTGTTGAGAGGTCCACACGACTTCCTTAATCAGGAAACAAGATCTACAGAGTGACTTTGACGGCAACGAGAAGGTTATGTCAGTGTTGCTTTGCTTTCCTGAATGCCTTCTTTGGCTTCTGCCCATCGAAAATGCAGTCCCGCTTTCGCAGTGGCCTGGGCCGTCAGCTGCTGGTCGCACTATCTTTCTATGGAGTACGATTGTCTTCTGGTAAACGCGCGGAAAGAACGGGGATTCATATGGCTTTGATATGGCTTCATTTTCTCGCCCCATCTTGTATTTCGCCGTGGTCTTCAGCCACGAATTAGAAGCTGTCGTAGGGCAATCAAGCTGATGAGCAATTGGTACAATTTTAGGCCAGTGATTCGACTGTAAAGAGAGCTTGAGACGATAACTAGCATCGCATTTCAAACAAGAGGAAACTGGTGGTTGAGGATGCTGTTACCTTAAGTAGGTACCTTACCTTACCTACCTTGAAGGGTAACGGGTAACGGGTAACGGGTAACGGGTAACGGGTAACGGAAGTGCTAAAGAAATAGCATGTGAACCAATAATAAAGTAAGGTTCCTAGCCTGCTACTTTCATCCCAGGTACTTTCAATTGTCAAATACTCCGTCTTTTTAGAATCGACCATTCTGCTCAATCTCTCCTCGATGTCATTTACAATTCATCTCATTGCTTTCACCATAATTGGCCGACATGGAGGTTTCATTCCCTGGCTCAGCATCGGAGCGAGCACTCAGCACGGGCCAGGACACAGCAGGAATGGAATTTGACAGCATGGATCTTGACATTGACCTGGGTTCCACGGACGAACTCAACTTCAACGAGCCTCTCCCCGTCACAAATACAATCTCAGAACTCGCGGACTCTTCAAGTCAAATATCAGAATCAGATCTCTCACTTCACAAAATCCACATCCGTGGCCTTGAAAACTTGACCACATCTAACATCCATTCCTTCTGCTCGGAGCATTGTCCTTCCGAAGTATCACCTCGCGTTGAATGGATCGACGACACCTCGGCAAATCTTGTGTTTGAAGGGGAAGAGACCGCCAAAACAGCACTTCGGCATCTTACGCTTCCATCAAACGAGAGCGACTTGCTACCCATTTCGCAACTACGAGCTGCCAAAACCCTTTCCACTCATCCCGGATCGTCTTTATGCGTCAGAATAGCATTGATTACAGACCAAAAACGTCCGCGAGCGCACGAAGCCAGCAGGTTCTACATGATGCACCCCGAACATGATCCCAGGGAACAGCGCCGTCTGGGGGCCAGACTCCAGGGAAATGGCGACTACCGCAGAAAAGGATATTCGGACAACGAGCATCGGCGAAGAAGGCGGAGAGACAAAGAGGACGGTTTCGACGCGTCGATGTATGATGATGGGGGGCTTTCGAGCAGGCGCGGCTCGATATCGTCGTCTCCGAATGAATCTGGCATGGAGGGGGAAATGAAAATCAGACGTCGTGGCGACTCTTACCGCCCAGCTAGAGAGGAGGGAAAGAGTACTCGTCTCACCCGAGACCGCAGCGCATCGCCAAACGGGCGCAACCGTCACCCTCCACCTCAGATATACCGTTCCCGTGATCCTCATCCTTTTCACCACGATAACAGAGGGAAAGAATTATTTCCATCCACCTTCAGGTCTAAGAGGGATGCTGATCGTAATGATAAGGACCTATTCAGCAGTAAATTACTTATTACGGACGTCAACAAGGGCCCCAATGCAGCCAAGTCTGCGTTGGCTCGTGAGACAGCTCCCATCGGCAATGATCTTTTCAGCAACAGGACGCGTGCTTCAGAAATGAAAAAGGAGCTTTTTCCGCAAAAGCTCATTTTGAATAAGCATAGTCGCTTTGATGCCTTCGACGCTGCAGATGAGACAGCAGACCTCTTCGCGAATGGCATGTCGGTGCCTTTCATCGATAGACCTAGCGGTCGCAAGACCCCGACTAACAAACAGAGACCCTGCGGGTTACAATCTCAAGCTGGTGGCGAAGATGTAGACGTTGGCCTGACTATCCGAGGTGCATCAAGGGCGGACAACCAGGGCTTCTCAATCCGCGGTGGGGCTGCTGTCAAAGCGATTGGGACAATCAAAGAGCTATTCCCAGGAAAGGCTGCAAGCAATAGTGGGAAAGAGCTGTTTGCGGAGAGGATTGAAGGAAGAGGGGGAAGAAGGAATCGAGCAGAGGATTTATTCTACTGAGCTGTTGAAGCTCGAAGTATACTAAGTCTTCGTTATCGCAGAGACTGTGCTCAAACCCGTCTTTCGAGATTCGTTGGTAGCATGATGGTAGAAACGATTCCAGGGGTAAAGTTATACCCAAATAGGTACATAGTGCAAATAGGTACATAGTGATGTGGCAAGGTCGGACATGGAGCCCGTACTGCGTCACTAAAATATATAATCTACTTGTACCTAGTAACATTTCGATGTTCGACTATACTTGTTACCGTCATCATGCCGACTCTGGATTCTCCATCCATTATTGTAGCTAGATTCCTTAGATCTAACAATTATAAAGATGTGCGTGAGTCGATGTAGTCCTCTTCTTGTTGTTATCGTTGTTGTTGCCACCAAAGCCAAATCACTGAGAAGTGCAGACGCTCGAGGCATTTATAACAGAAGCGGGACTTCCCCTCGACGCTGGGACCATAGAGAAGGGTGACTTGACCATCGAAAGAATACTTGAAGAGAAACAAGTCTTCGATCTTACTTTGCGCTTCGAAAAGACTGGTCCAGAAGATGGGGAGAAGTGGACGATGCCCGGTAAGATCCAAACTCCTGTCGACCATTTCCCCTCCTTCTGATGGTACAGCCTCAGCTCCCTCATACCCGAACCAGATCTCTACACTGCCTTCAGTTGCGAATGTATTGCATGTCTCTGTCGAGTCTTTCAACGGCGAGACGCCCTCCCCGCTGCTTCTTGTCTCCACAGCAGACAAAAAGCTGCATTTGATTACCACAGATACGACATTTGGCATTTACAAGTCCCTTTCCTACTTACAAGATTCTCCCATTCTTTCATGCGTTTCCTTTGGTAATCAAGGTCTAAGAACAATTACCACTGGCATGTCTGGTCAAGTGGTCCTTTATGATCATGAGAAGGATACCATTCTTGAACAAAGGAGGGAACACCAAAAGTATTCCATCAAAGTGGCGGCGTGGAAGAAAATCGTCGTAACCGCAGGCTGGGACAACAAAATGTTCCTTTATCACACCAATGGCGACTTTTCGAGCCTAGGACCCCCAGTGGCTACGACTACGCTGTCTACAAATCCGGAAGCAATCACTTTCGTTGAGCATCCGGGTTCAGATCGCCCGATTCTCCTCATCACCCGCCGAGACTCGACGTCATTGTATTACTATTCTCTGGAACTAAAGCTGCTAGGATCTCAGAATCTAGCCCCTCATTCCAATTCCTGGATCTGTAAGATATAATTTCAGAATCGCTTTATCCCCAACAAGTTTGGCTTCTTGGGTCACTTAACATTTGGAGGGAGCAAGCCACTCCTGAGACTAGTCGCTCGACCCAGTACGTATACTTGAAAGGCATATGCTAACTTTCATTTCATCAAGCGTTCACTCCTTCCTCAGTCGAGATATGCCCCAAAGACCCGAGATTGCTTGCGGTGGCTACCTCTGCTGTGCCTCACAGTAAGTTTGGAATCCGGGTCCATTTTGCTCCATTAAGACTGCTTGGGTTGCAAGACGTGTTGTGGGAACAGGTCTCTCAAAGACTGGTTGCACGACTCAGCTTCATTCTTAGAGATGTACTGACTTCGAGCTCATGAAGTGAAGCTCATAGTCGTGAGGTTGCTACTCCCGCCCTTGATAGAATCCCCTTTAGACGTTGCCAGTCCTCTGACACAAACGGCCCAAACCCGGAGCAACTTGGCTCTGCAGGATAGAGAAGGAGCAGCAATTCAACTTCATGTCAGCACCATGGCTCCACAAACACCTTACTCAACGCCACAGATTGTTTGGCGTCCCAACGGATCAGGGGTTTTCGTAAACGGAGACGACGGGGTCATTCGCGGATTGGAAGCAAAGACCGGAAAGGTTGTTTCCACACTGCAGGGAGGGCATGAGGTTGGGAGTAAGATCAGGAGTATCTGGGTACGTGCAAACCGAAGCAAATGCTCCTCCTATCTATACGAATGCCTGATTGGTACAAAATGTTCTGAGAGTACCTTACCATACCCTTACTCGAGAAGTCTCATTGCTTGAGCCGGAATATCGAAGAAGGAACACTGATTTCGGAATCTCAATAGTGTGGGATGATCGACGCCGAGGGAGGCAAAGAGGAGTGGCTTATAAGTGGAGGATTTGATCGGAGATTAGTTGTGTGGAGAACGGGAAAACAGGTGTAGGTACGGCGAAATGCAATAGTAGCTGTACCATGTGATGGGTCTGAAAGCGGTGAAGTCAAGACCCATCTACGAGCAAGGCGAGAAATGTAGCCCTTTCTCCATGCACCCTCTCTCCACGGCAAACTGAAAGGAGAGTGATTGGTAATCAAAGAGAATCTCGATGTCGGCACATCAAAAAGATGATAATCCTTCAGCAACCGCGCATGGAAAAGCAGTCGGCGCTGTACACACATATGCCTTGGGGAAGACAATCTGTTTTCGAAAAACAAGGTTTTCTTCCCGGTTGCTTTGTGATGGAAAGAAATTCATAGTGAAAGGACACGTGCTTGAATACTGGACTTGAGATTTCGTGCATGCACCTCCACCAATCCTCAATATGCAAGTGGACTTCAACCAACTTATCAAACTATCCACCCGTACCATAGTACTGTCTCCTATGCCGCTTCCCTCTTTCCCTCTTTGACCTCTTTCTATCCAACGAGTTAGCTTCGAAACAGATCCTTCACGTTTCAATAGCAGAAAATACCAAAGCCCTCATGGTCCCGTGCAGAGCATGCCTATGGTTTCGTCGAAACTTGGGGTCGGTTCCATTGAGAGAGGGGTAGCGGTGGGTCTTTGGTTTCTTGATTCTGGTGAGAATATCCGGTGTCAGTCTCATGCCGCTTCAAGGCGACTGCGCAGTCGACAGGTATGTAAGGGCGCTTGAGAAGTGGAGAGAGGAAAAGGAAACGCACCCATTTCTGTGGGCTTTCTTGTTCTGATTTGCCTGACTAGAATTTTTGGACTTGGCCATCTTCCCTTCTGTCTGTCTTTCTTCCCTCCAATTTCTCGTTGATGGTATTGGGGTGGGCGAAATGAAAATTGAAGTTGTGCTTTCTTTCGCTTAGAGATAGATTGGTGGTGTTGATGAGCGGCTAGGGCTGAAGTTTTAGCGTATCAGCTTACCTTAGGTATGCACAAAGCTGTCGAAGCTGTCCCAATCGTTTGGGGCTCATGGTTGCATTATTCAACCCTTCAAAATGATTCGATTCACAAGCGGCGTTAGAGAGCATGATGCACTTTGGGGCAAAAGATTGAGATAAGTCGAGGGGGAACACGTCCAATTGAGATCATGCTACGAAGCTTCCTATGTACATCATTTCATCAATCACGCTGAATTTATTTAAATTCACGCACTATTCCAAGCATCACTTGATGAGCGCGGGCACAGCTTTCTTTGCTTGATCGAGAGGTAACGTCTCTCTTGCCTTTGATGCAGCGGCTTCAGCTGCTCTCTGTAGCCTCTCCGATCTCATTCTACGTAGGTAGGCGAAGAGGACGACGAACAAAATTTCCACTCTATAGTATCATTAAAATCCTCAATCCTAGTACAAAGAAGATTACGTTACCTTTCCTTGGTCATCATAAGCAATCCTTGTACGAGAACTCCCTTGGTGATCTGAGGAGCAATACCTTTGAACAACGCCAGAAGGCCTTCATGTTCGATGATGTATGACATGACTTCAACGAAGCTTTTAAACGGTTTGCCTTCTCTGGCTGGCGGTGGTCGTGACTGCAGGCCCACTTTTGCAACAATCAATGGTTGTGTGGCTATAGTTGCCAACGCCTTTGACGCCGCGCCCAAGACTACAAAGGCATTAGCCCGTCAGCCGATATAAGACTTCTCTACTCGGCTCACAGAATGATTCCCATGGCCTGAGATTGGTCTTTCCAGGGAAGGAAAACTCCTTTAGTCGCTGGTATGCACCATAGGTAATAGCAGGATTCACCACCAGCACCAAGCTCGCTTTCAGGCCCCTCCACAAACCCTTCCAACCATCCTCGCTGTCTATCACCTCACGCCCTGTATCAAAGAGGCCCTTTTTATCGCCTTTTGGCTGCGTTTGCTGACGCGTCGTTACCACGGATACTGGTATGGTAAACACCTGCGCAATAGCTCCAGCTATAGCACCTAAAGAGAGCTCCGTTGCGGTACTTGGAGGTCTGGCAAACCCTTGAGAAGATACATAGAGTGTTCGAACTACAGAGTACCAATAGAAGTAGGCAAAATTTGTAGATGCAACCCCGATCAAAGACCCGTTGATTCCAGAGTAGAGCCCAACAACGCCCTCGTCATCGATTATCTTCCGCATAGCATCAAGAGCTGATTCATAATGCACATCATTCGTTGTGAGAGGGCTTGGATCCGTCGGTTTGCGCTTTACTTGGACCTGTAAGCGTGTCTTGACTCTGATCCGCAATGTCAGCATGAGCTTCTCAAGACTTGTCGAGATGGAGAAGCTCAGTGTACATGTCAAGTGGATAGACAATGGCATTGGCCAGGACGGCCCCAGTAGCTCCTGCCAACGCATTGCCCCATGGTGGTAGCGGCGTCTGATCTCCTCTATCAGGCATCGCATGAGAGAAGATTAAAAGAAAGTAAAGGGCATAAAGATCTACTGCGCAACGTGCAGCCAGCTCAAACTTTACAATACAACAGATCCACAAAAGCAGTACAGAAAGCTCTTGCGGGGACCCAAAAGTATTCACTTGTCTGTAGCGAAGACGTTGTGGAGTGGGGAGAAAATAAAAACTTTCTTGATTCTCTACTGACGAAGGAATGCCGAGGTAGATGAAATGAGTCTAGCGCCCCGTTGGTGAACCAAACCTATTCCGTACGCCCCCGCTTGGTGGGCCTGACTCCGAGGCTGTAGAAATCCCAAGCGAGCCCGAAGATGACAGTACCTTAGGTACCCACTTGCACATACGACTTTCTATACTTTGGCTACAACGATCTCGAAATGAAGTACTGATTATCATTGAGCTACAGCGGCTTTCTCGTGTGCGGGAAGAGTCGAGATGCTGTTCGTAGGTCAGCATACTTGAGCCACAGATCAACCACACCCTGCGAAAGTGCGGTGATCATTCTTTCCCATCATGACAGGCCAGACTAAGGTTGTTGGCTCTCCGCTTGAGGGATCGAGCGAGAAGGCTCACGCATCTGTTCGGAAATCTATGAGAAAAGCGAACGAACTCAAAGACACGATCTCAGAACGGAAGTTGACTACCCGGGAAAAGATAATTCTACTGGAAGCTTCCAAATTGCATGGCTGTCGTTTTCCACCTTGGACATCTCCTCCGATGTCCTCAGCTTTCGAACAATCATCCGGTCAGCCTTATTTCACGTAGGTCTGGCCAGGATAGAGAATTCTCATTGCTCAATGGGATGTCAGTTGCAGCGTCTAACCTGCATAGCGACAATTCAGACTTTCCCTTGTCAGCATTGCAGCTCGAAGTTTTCGAGGCGTGGCGGAGGCCTAAAGAGCTTCTTGGGAAATCTCATACTGTTCCCGCCTATCGTCCGACCATGTTAGCTCATGGTCCAGTCGATCTTGTCCAAGATGTCACGACTGACTGCTCTGTGGTTGCGAGTCTCTGCGCGGCTACTGCAAGAAGTGAGCGCTGGAATACCAATGTAACGTTAGACCGTCTTAGCTGCACCTTCTCTTGGGTTGACAGAATCCTAGATGATTACTCGCAACTTGCACCCCTACGACCAAAGCCTAAAGCAACCGATGATGTCACCCAATGGGAAGTATATCCTTCGATTGCATTTCAATGGTTGCCCTCGAACCGTCATCATTGACGATCGTCTTCCCATCTCGCGTACATCACGGATGCTGCACGTTACTGATCGAAACAACCCCAGCTTGTTATGGCCCGCCCTTGTTGAGAAAGCATATCTCAAAGTGAGGGGTGGCTACGACTTTCCCGGGAGCAACTCTGGGACGGATTTGTGGGTCTTGACGGGATGGATACCAGAGCAGATTTTTTTGCAAGGGTAGAGCCAGCACTTTCTTCTCTTTCCCTTATTCCTTTTATTTGGGAAAATCCATACTGACTGTATTCCTACAAAACTAGTGATGACATATCACGCGATGCGCTTTGGCGACGAACATACAGTGCTTTCAATTACGGCGATATTCTCATCACTCTGGGTACGGGAAAGCTGACATCCAACGAAGAAGAAAGCCTTGGCTTGGTTGGGGAGCACGATTATGCCGTGATTGACATGAAAGAGCTTGAAGGTCAACAGCTTTTCCTTGTCAAGAACCCTTGGTCCGAGGGGACAGTTTGGAAAGGGCACGTTCATCGCGCCCTGAACGGAAATGCTAAGGGATTGCAAGATGTTTGTATAAGTGATGTTCCAGCGACTAGCACAGGCACAAGGTCTCTTACCCCAGGTACATTCTGGATGGGACTGAATGACATTTTCCAAAGCTTTGAATCCATGTATCTCAATTGGAATACCGGCTTGTTTACTCATAGAGAAGACATTCACTTCAAGTGGAATCTCGCCGGTGGTGGTAGCCATGAAGGATTGTTTGTGTCCAACCCGCAGTATATCGTGTGCAGCAGCGTTGGTGGTACCGTGTGGGTCCTCCTCAGCAGACATTTCACCTCAAGAAATGATAGGTCAGATAAAGGCAGCAGCCTTTCGATTATTGGCGATGTTGAGAACGGCTTCATTAGCTTGTATGCCTTCGACAGTATGGGGGAAAGGGTTTTCACGAGTGACGAGGCCGTCGCTCACTGTCCCTACGTTGACTCGCCTAATACTTTGCTGAAACTTGAACTGCCGGCTCAGAGAGCTTATACCGTGGTGATTTCTGGACAGAGTCTCCCTCAATCTGAAAATACATTCACATTATCCGCTTTCTCTTTGGACTTGCTCAGGCTAGCCGAAGCGCAAGATAAATATACCCATAGCATCTTGCAGCATGGGATGTGGACAAATTTGACGGCTGGAGGTAACGCAAGCAGCTCATCATACCACACCAACCCTCAATTTAGTCTCCGTTTAGCCGCGACTTCGGACGTTGTAATATTGGTTGAGAATTTCCATGAATACTATCCCGTCCACGCTAAGCTGGTCTGGGCGAATGGAAAGCAGATCCAGTCTATCAAGACTCGGGACATTGTCGGAGATAGTGGTGAGTACAGGAAGGGGTACGCGGTTGCCAAGATACAAGACGTCCAAGCCGGCACATACACGATTGTTTGCTCGACCTTCGAGCAAGGCCAATTAGGCAAATTTACACTGCGCGTCAGTAGTATGTCAGCCTGCACCGTTAACCGAATATTGGCAGCAACAAGTGGACGCTTCTTTACCAAAGCAGACACGGCCTTCTTTGCGCCTGGGAGTGAATACATTTTGGCACCGCTGATCTCTCGGCGTCTGAACAGGGTTTCTATCAGCGCTAGATCACGTGGAGAAATTATCGAGTCTAAGAGAAGCACAAGAACTTTCTTGAAAATTGGAATTCATCATGGTCAACCTCCATCATCAAGAAGTACACTTGCAGTCAGCAGGGAGGATGCGCTTCTTGATGATCAATGCGGAACTTGGGTGCACGATGTCAACATCGAGCCGAGTTGGTGTGACGATGGAGGGCTTTGGCTCGTTCTCGAACGTCTAGAATGTCCAGTACCTCAGGTGGTTGAATGTGTAGACATTGAGATATTCAGCGATTGCCCGATCTCGGTCGGAGAATGGATCTAGACTGTTAGACAGCAGCTAGCCAGGGTTGAGTTGGACTCCATTTATATAGAAGGCTCAGTCGAGCTTGAACATGCTGGAGGAAATAACGCAGACCGAGAAGGACAGGCAGCATCGATGTACCCAGTCCAACTCTCCAAGACTTAGTTGGCAATCGCCAAGAGAATCGCAAGAGGTTGATGCAGATTTCTGCCCCGTACTTTGGCAAATGCGCTCAAGCAAAATTGTGATTGAGGAGGCATACATGCGAAGACGGGAAAGAGCTTGGTACGAGAAAACAATATCTTACATTATTAATTAGTTGACATGTTGAGGAAGCGAGATGGCTTAGTAATTGACTACGGGACAAAAAAGTACCTTACCTTACAGTACCTAAAGTAAAGTAAAGTACTTACCTAAAGTAAAGTAAGGCACCTAAAATACTCGGACATAGAATAATAAGTAATGATAATAATGATAATAATAATAATAATACGTTTGCTTTGATCTAATAAAAATAATAAAGCTGTTGCAGAATTCTATCAATACTTAGCACCGGACATGCCTGAGGCATTATTGGTGCTGGGCCAGGACTTATAGTACGTAGGTACCTAAGGTACTTTTTCGAAATGAAGGTTCTGTCCCCAAGCCACTCTGGTTCCCGCCTGGACGCCTGATCGACCGCATCCCTTTTCCCTTTCCCCTTTCCCCCCTCCACTTTGTCCCCTCTTCCCAAGAAACAAGGGAGAATATCTTATCAAGACCTCGGATTTTGGCCTGAGATCGCAGGTTTCATAAAAATGTGCTGTTTCATCAGCCGTACGCCGCTACAGCCAGATAAGGCCGTCTTAGGCAAAGATATCGCCCTCGGAGTGTACGAGCCGACAACAAATTCAGGACCGAAAGTAAGATTCTGACCGAAGCTGGATGTGAGAGAAGGTGTGAAATAAATGCACGTGCCGGGCAGGGTTGTCCTTGATGCTGAACCTAGCTGCGTTGTCGAATCAGATTGACAGACGCTCACTTTGTACGTCCCAAGCCTTTTCTCGCCATTGTGGGGATGAAGCCAGAGAAGGCTTCGTGTTTCAGAGATGCATTATTTGAGTATCATCTTCTGAGAATTTCTGACCGTCTTGAAAGATCCGAGGTCATTTGTCTGGACCACCAATTGAAAAACATTTGCTCCTACAACGTTTGTTGATACATCAGACCTTCTTCCCAGCCAGGACCATCAACTCATTCTGTCACCTGTTCCCTGGTCAATACGACGATAGTGCCTACACCACGCCGTTAAACTAACACGAAGCTGATGATTGACACCTGGTACCGGAACGAAAAGTCAGCTTTCCGGGGCTACTTTGTCATGCAAGGAACAAGAAACACAGGAACAGTCTAATCTTAAAACAATGGTTCCGCCATTTCTTCGTAAAGTGTGCAACAGTGGCCAATCAGTATCTATTTCCCTTTCCCTATGATTATGCTAGCTGTACCAAATGCTATCAAGCCTGTTGTACTTCCACGCCTTTCTTGAGGTCACGTCCGCTTTGCACTTCGCTCAAAATTGGGGTAATGACCATCGCTTGAGAAATGTTTGCGGTCGTGATAGGTCACTGCAGATTTCTACACAGCGCCAAGTGAGCAGCTGTCAACCAGAACGAAGAGTCCAATAGAAGTCCCTCTTGCTGACTAGTCGAGGCGCTGATCAAGGAGAATTCAGGCACACAAGCGGTAAGGGAGCGAGGCAAAAGTGTGATCCTTAGGTCATAAAAGCTGTGAGTCAGCCTGTCTGTTCTCCGGTCTTCCGTTGTGGCAATTTCGCATACATCCTCAATACCAAGTACTTCAGGTTACGATACCACCCATCCCCTACTGCCTGAGGGGCACAACATTGAACTGGGCCTCTCTCGTGCCTTTATATACGTAGATATTACCCACCCTTGACGACCCCTATTTAGTTTTATGCTACAGGTGATAAACATTCTGCCGTCATCAATATCGTAACGACGACCACCATCAGCGTTCTCTCTCTCCTCTCATTTTCAGCGCGGTTTCTATCTCTTTAGTGCTAGCACACTACTGTGAGCCTGCGGTTGACTTTATCGGTTAATGTCAGGTTTTCTCTCAAAGGAAGCTGAAGCGGTATTGTCGGCTCAAGAGGTGGAAGCTTGTCGTGATTCATATCTAAATACAGAACATGACCCATGTCTGGCAGAACGCTCTAGCAGATCATCATACCAACAGCAGTGGGTGACTGCTTCACATCCAAATATGGCTTCAGCACAACTACAGAGTTCTCCACATGTCTTTGCAAACCCTCCTCAGTATGCGTCTTGGCCCGCTCCCAACCCAAACGCCTTCGTCAGAGACCAGTATGCCCCAGACGCTCCGCATGTCGTACCGTCCTCGCCCTACTCGAGGCAGCAGCCTTGGCCGAACGTCGCTTGGCCAACTCTGCAGCCGGACAACGTCGAGATAAATTCTGATTCTCGCTCGGCGTCTCCGAATCCGGCAGACTTGCACAATTTTGGGTTTCTTCTGCCAGATGGGAGGAGCTGGCGTTGTGCTTTCCCGAATTGCACCTCTCAACTTGCCTTCACCCGGGGTTGTGATCTGCGTAAGCACCACAAGCGCCATACCAAATCCCTTTTCTGCCGTCATGAGGAATGTCCCCAGTCACGGTACGTGCTTTCGGAGTCCATTTTTCATCATCGCAGCCTAACTGTGAGCCCTGAAATATGTCTTGGGACTCTCACTCTTCCGAAGTGTTTTAAGGCCCCCTTCCCTCCGCAAAAAGCAAGACTGACTCGGAAGCCATAATCAGGGAGGGTGGATTCTCATCACGCAAAGACAGAGACCGGCATGAGTCAAAGGTACTTCCCATTTCACAAGTGTCGCATGGTCTACCTCGCTGACTAGCTGCATCAAGCACAAGCCGGGTATTCCATGCACGTACGACGAGTGCGAGAGGATCTTCAGTCGAATTGATAACATGAAAGATCATGTGCGAAGGATTCATGGGAAGGCTTCCTGACGGCCCAGCGAAAGAAGTTCTTACCATGTCAAGTATCCCAAGCGGAGGAATTTGGAAGAACTTGGATGCACTCTCTCTTTGCTGTGCGCAGAGCTTTACACAATCTTGACATGAGTCTCGGTTTTGGCTACATGATTTGCGGGCCGTCCACAGTATAGCAATCATACACTATGATAGAGACCAATTGACGTCCCGCCATAGGCCATTTTTGCACTACGTCTCATGCTACGGCCTAAACTCCCATATGGATTATGTGTATTTCCTTGATATATCAATATTGGCATCGAGCGTATTGACCACGCCGAAGCATCTTGAAGAGTCGTACAGAGTTCAATGACAGGGTGCCACTTTTGTTTTTCCTCTGTGAAGAGGAAGCAATAGTTCACAATGCGGCCCGTTAGACCCATTTTTCTCTTCCAAAGCAGCGGACATACAGGCCCCCATCTATAAGTAGGTTGCCGAGTCAAGTATTTCCCCATTTGCGTGACATATTGAAAGACGGATACATAAACAAGGCCAGATTCCAGGCGTCCAACAGCTCTAGTGATGTGTCTGTGATTCAAATCCATCAACGCATTTACTCAATGCAGGCACTTTCTTCCTCCAGCTGCTCGTATCATTGCTGGGTGGAGGCCGGAAAATAACCTCATCGTAAGGTTACCACATTCGCAGCTAATGGGGGTGCACACGAAGGACTTCGAGGGAGAAAATCATGTCCAAGAATGTTGAGGAATGCCATGAACAAGATGGAAACCCTCTGTCCCTAGACTGACTCATGGTTTGTTCAGTTGAAGTTGTTACCTTTTGAAGTTGGCGGAGAGGAAGGACGAATCAAGTCAGGCATGCGGGACCTTGTGCTACCAAGGAATCAGCATTGGCCATGCATAGAGGAAGTCGTGCATACATTTGTTGTGGTGGAGGGATCCGATTTTGTACCAGGAACTCTCATCATGACCGCATTGCTCTACAGCACCACGCGATAAGATTTGAAATGACTTCGTTTCAAGTATGCTGTGGCGTTATATGGACTTATGTACTCTCGCTCATTTGCCTGGGTATCGTCCGTCTATGATCCACGCCCCCTAATCGCCTCGCTGGGAATAGATGTAGCAGAAAATTTCATCAACTCCCAAGGCGCTTTCGTCTGCCCCGGGTGCCGCCCTCACATCTTTGCGCAAGTACCTCTCGTAGTCTAGGGTCGTTTGTGTCTTTATCCATGTGGTTCACGCGGACATGTCTACAAGGGACGGGTCAGCCTCATCTTTATTCCTGACATTCAATAGAAGAGGGGACAATACCTCTGCAAATTGTCCGGTCGTGGATATTTGTGCTCTCTTTCGGGACAGAACGGGCAGATATATCCTGGCGATTCGTGAACCAGTCCATGTCGTATCATCTCGTTTTTCCGCTTGAAGCCTCGGCCGCCTTCAGACCTGGCACAACCTGGCACAGGGCAGTAGTGGGGTCGATTCTGGGAATGTACGTTTGCATGAGAACTTGAAGCCGCGAGTTAGTGATACTGCTAAAGGGTCGATGATACAACTTACTTCAGAAGATACTGTGTCTGGAAAGCTGGAGCCGTACATCCGATATGATCGCACTTGAACGTCCCCACTATCCCATTTATACCCGGTGGTGGGAGAGTGAGCCGGCTTCGGTCCTTGTCCAAGTGCTGAGAATGGGGTGAAGGGGCGGTGCTGAAGCTGCTTGTGCTCAAGTGACTCTCGGCGGACTGAGGCGTCAGCTCTTCGCTTTGTGGAGTCCTTCTATCAGTATAAAGCTGGGATTGAATTGGCTTCCCGGGCGGGGACATTG
Source organism: Usnea hakonensis (assembly GCA_013423325.1). Classification (NCBI taxonomy): domain Eukaryota; kingdom Fungi; phylum Ascomycota; class Lecanoromycetes; order Lecanorales; family Parmeliaceae; genus Usnea; species Usnea hakonensis. Next base: position 2,268 of record BLJB01000469.1, on the reverse strand, counting down.
TAGACGAGTCTCTTGGTGACGCATCACTGTATGCAGGGGACGGTTGGCCGTGCGGATAAGTCTGAGGAAAATGACCGTTTATTCGACTCTGTGGACTAGGGTACTGATTCGGTCTGGTGGCACCAACAGAGCTTATTGGTGACGAATTTACGCTGACGTTGGTGAGAGGAAACGATGAACGATGTATAGCATGTGCCGCGTTCTCGTTAGGATTTCGGGTTTCCAGCAATGGTTCAATTTGCATGGCCCTCAAAGACGGCAAGTTTTGCTGACCTTTGGGCGATTTGATAGAGCTTGATGGCGGAGATTGCTGCAGTGCAGGCAGGGTTTCTGTAGGAGAGCGCTCTGAGTTTGGGATGGTAAATCTTCGTAGCATTGGCGAGATTGCAGCAGAATCGGCATCTCCTTTGCTGTGAGAGCTTCTTGATAACGGACGACTTACACTGGACCCATGTTTGGCCCGTTTGGGTGAACTGCCCTCAGCAGACGGCGAACACTGGCGCTCTGGCTTTACGTGAACACTAGTCTTTGATTCCGGGAGACTTGGTCGTGTGAGAATCTTGGGGCGGGCTGGGCGGGAATGCTCATTCTTTGAGGCATCATGTCCATTGTTCCTTTCGAGCAGCGGTAGAGCGTTTTCTGCGAGGTGGACAAGATCAACGGTCTTGTGGTGGGCTGTTTTCTTTTCCTGTGTTTGTTCTCTTCCATCCACGTCCATTGAGTCGTCGACGTCGCTATCGTCGGATTGGGGCAAGGGCACCTCGCCTGCTTTCGTGGCTAGATCTGGATGATTCAGCCCTCCCATAAAACCAATGAGTACGGCGTCCCCTTGCGAGGCTTGCGCTTTCGGATGACGTTTCTTGCCTCTGGAATTCAAATTTGATGACCTACTCAGACGCTCAGGAGTAGGAGACCTTTCGGGAGGCGGCAAATAGTCAGGTGACGGCGACGGTTTTAGATTTACTATTCGAGGAACCAGCGGAGGAGATTTTTGTATCAGGCCGTCATCCGAGTCGTACGTTTCCACCGCCAGTTTGAAGCCGTCAGGGCGTCCCCCCAACTGCTAGAGGGAACGATGCGGACAAGCCTGACTACTCAAGTCTGCCATAGGGGGAGTGTGTACAGTGTGGAAAGCATCAATCCAGGCGGGTAGCCTGAGGCATCTTCATTAGATGGCGGTCTTATGCCGCAACAGATGATGCTGACCGGTAGTGACTAAAGCCCCTCGGTCAAGTCTTTGCTTTTCTCCCAATCATTGAGAATTCTTCTACATCAAAAGGGAGGAGCAGAGTGATATTGAAGGACGTACTTTGAGGCTGTAGACGGACGGGATTGACCGGTAAGATAGACACTAAGACGGAGAGCCTCTGGGGCTGAGAAGGCTATTCCTTCTTTCCTTCTCTCCGGGGTGTGGGGGGAGGGGAAAGAAGAGGTGGAGAAAGAGGTGAAGAAGATGGGAGATTTCAGGTTCAGAATTCCAAAGCGAGAAGAAAGTTGGGAAATGGAGAAAGCCAGACTGGATGGGCGGCAATGGTATGGTCGCAGGTACAAGGAAGTTGAAGTAATGATTTATGATGATGGTGCAACAAGAGGGCTGTGCAGACGAAGAGGAATGCTGACGGCTCACTAAAATCCCGACATTTACGGCATAGGCTCGAGTAGGTGGGTATGGGACGGGGTAAGGTAAGGTAGTCAGAATTGGGAAGATGCAGTCTAAGGATTATGGGGACTATGGGGGGTATGGTGTGTATGGGGTATTGAAATATTATTATTATTATTATGAAAAGAAAATATTATTACTTTATTATTATTGTTATTATTATTGTCAAGGTACGGAGTACTCTCGAAGGTGGAGGTGGTGTGTTGGTGGAGTTGGCCTTTTTATATGTTTTGGATTTTTTATGTTTCATTATTTATTTACGTATTTATTTTTATTATTTCTTACTACAAGTATTGATATCTATGATTTTTGAATTTGGATTTCTCTCTCTCTCTCTCTCTTTTTTTTTTTTTTTGGCGGGCTTTGGTTGACTTTGGAAGGCACCATCAAGAACTCCTCGGTCCAGAGTCCCAAAAGAAGGAAAGAAAGAATGAAAGAAAGAATGGGAAAAAACAACTTCTTCTCTGTCCTTAGCTCCTAAAGATTGCCTTCCGAGCGAAGAGATATAGGCCTGCTCGTCTGACTTATCGGGCATTTTGCACGCACCCATTTACCCCCCCCCCCCCCCACCCCCCCCATCCCCCCTACCACCCCACCCAGTCTCCCCC